>JANAVB010014799.1:6010682-6268182 GCA_029216955.1 Iris pallida
ATACTTATAATTTATTAATAACATTACATATGTGTAAAATATATACATGTGCATGTGTATGTATATAAACATTGTATGTGTTATATAAATATATATACTATATGTGCGTGTGTGTAATTATATAGACGTATATAATATTATGAATATATATATGTGTGTATTATATTATATATATATATAAAAATATATATATATATATATATATATATATATATATATATATATATATATATATATATATATATATATATATATATCGTAAATATGTGTAGATGTATACATATATAAAAATATATATATAGAAATATATGTACGTGTACATACGAATATATATATACAAGTGCATATGTGTATGTATATATATAAATATACATATATATACGTGTGTGTATACGGGTTATACATATATATATATATATATTTATATATAATAAAGGAAAAAAAGAATAAGCAGCAGCCAGGCCGGCCCAAACGAGCCCGGCCCAGCAACCACGCCCAAGCCTGGCCCATACACCCCAAGTTTTGGCAGCCAACCCAGCTGAGCAGCCACAAACTCAGCGGCAAGCAGACCCGAGCCCTTCCTAAATAAACTGCTCGTATATATGTATACATACTATGGAGAAACAAGAACGAAAAAGGAAAACCTAAAATCACTTACGCCACCACCACCGACCTAGGCGCACCGACCAGCGGTCGCGCACCACCGCCGTGCGCCGAAAGTCGGCCGGCGGGCGGGAAACCGCCGCACGCGTCTGAACAGAACACAGCAGCAGCGTCGGCCCAAGTTCCGACGAGAATTCTCGTCACTCAGTGGATCGTTTGTCGATCCGATTGATCAGGTTTATTGCCGATCTATACAACTCGCATCCCCTTCAATTAATTTTGATTCATACGAACTGGGTAGTCCGGTATCTCGACCCAAAGTCGGGGGAAAATCTGTCCGAAACAGGACAGGAACCCATCCCAAAGACCCAACTTCGAAGATGTTTTACGATCTGTATATTAGGGTTTTCAGAAAACTAATTAAAGGGAGTGTTAGACAACATAGGAGATTATGACCCTTTTTGTAGTTTCAGATTTTATACAGTAGGCACAAAGAAATTATTCTTCGAATTTGAGCAAAAACCACTTTGAAAACAGTTTAGAAAACTTTAAAATTCATCCACACGACGTGCGTCCGCCAAACGGGCGACATGGTCGCACACCGTAAGCATCGAAAGGTGCGTAACGGCTTCTTGGTCGTGTGGGCTTTGGCGGAATTCAAATTGGTCGCGTGTGCGCGACGAATTTGATGCGTATCTGTCGAAATTCACCGTATCGTGCACTTTGCACAGACTCCAATTACTTTGTGCACGTTCGTCAGATCGAGATAAAACTTGCGCCAGCAGGACCATATCATTTTTCTGGTCCTGCATGCCATGTTTGGTCCAATTCTGAGACAGTTGAATCGTACGTCGTTTTGTAGGCCCCACGGTCCCACTCAACGGGCAATTTTGTGCACGGCCCGCCAGAATCCAACTCTGGACATACGGTTGGGTTCGTATCGGAAAATCGGATCCGTAGACATGTAGTTTGATGACTTTAGAGACCATTGACTCTGGCACACTTTTCGGTGCAAAGCGGGTCCATCGGCGGACACCGTTTTTGCCCGAAATTACCGTTTTGCCCCTGTGTCCAGAATTGGACTTAAGGACAGACAATCCTAGCTAATTTGACTATTCTGAGAACGTTGGTACTGTTTATTTCAGCATCTGGAGACTTCTGCATGTGTTGACTGATTGTGGCTTATTGTGTGGTATAGTATTGGTTTTTCCAGCTAAGGACCTCAGGCAAGTGCACTTTCTGATTGCTTTTCGATTCATAGTAGTCTTTTCATTTCATGTCTAGATATATATCTTGCTGCTTGTTGACACGCTCGTCACACAGAGTCGGGAGGGGGGAAATATCTTAGTATACATGTGGACTACCCAAAATATCCTAATATGTCTATTCTTGCATAATAGCATCTGCACACGACACGTGTAGATGTCGGATTTACCCCCTAGCCGTTCACATGTCGAAAAGGATATTTTACACCACCTAGATAGATGTCTTTTATTAGTTTTTCCCTTGTTTACTTCTCTATCGTGCTATGTCATCAGTTATCTTCCAGTTTTATCTCTCATATGTTATTTTCATGTCTTGTTAATTCTATTGTGTTTTGCATTATCGTTGGTTTGTGTACTTGTTCCATTCCTGACTGAAAACCAACATTTTCAGGTTTAGCCGTGATCACTGTTAGCATTGGGAAGGCTTGTGTATGTTGAAGTCAACCTAGAAATAGATAGCAGTTGTATCACATTCCATTAATTGTAAAATCTTGTATTTCTTTTAATTTTAAATGTTGTAACTGTTATAATAAATTTAGAAATGTGAATGAGCAGCAAATGTGATATTTTGAGCAATTATTTCTTGCGGGCTTGACAGCGTTCTACCGCCGACTCTGCGGCGTAGGCTGGCTTGGACACGTCTCGTATCCGAAAAGGGGTGCGGGTCGTGACAAGTTTTTGTGGTGGCCCATACAGATCCGTTTTCACAAATTGTGCGAACTCGTGGTGGTACCATATTCGTCGTACCACTGCGAGCCTGCGACTAGGAAATGCTTATTCACAAACTAGGATTGAAATGATTTAAGAGAATGACTAGGAGTCCCTTGTTTAACTTGACCGTTGGGTAGTTAAGGTTGTTAGATAGGCCATGCTATTCAGAATTATTAAATTTAGATAGCTTGCTATATCCCTATAGGTACACTATACTTTTGATATGACAATGTGATCCAATGAGGATCTACTGTTCGCTTGGTATGTTAGGCTTGCCTAGAATTATGACGTTAATTTTGATAAACTGTTTAATTTTCTGTTACTTTATTAGATATAAACCTTATGACATAAATTAGAATTGCCTACTTAAATTCTATTTTGCTGTAAGGAATTGATTTATAATTACTGATTCTTTTATTCGTATAAAATCTCGAGGTGGATTGATTCGAGATTTCCCTCAACCAGTAAAATGCATATGAAATAGATACTAGAATTTGTATTTCTTTCGTATTTAGTTATTTCCTCCATGTTAAATCTTTTAATTTAAGTGTTGTGACTAATAGGACAAATACCTACGCTTTATTCTTAGTCAACTTGTTTGGATCTCTAGAAGCTCATGAATTATTATCGATATAGTTAAAGGAGTATTAGTTAACTAATAATAGTTAGACAGCAGCGCACTGTCATCAATTAGCTGAGAGTGGAGATGTGGGTTCACTGTAGCCAGCAGCAGCAGCGGCGAGGCACAACCCATAGAAATGAAACCATTTTGAGGATCATAGGTTATAGAACATTGCTAAAACTATGTCGTAGTTGACCTATTAAGTCTTAGATATCCTTGTGTCAACATGAGGTAGAGCACCTGATAGTCTATCACACCTGAATCATGGAACCAAGGGTTTGCCACAGCCAGATTATATGGACGAGGCATAATTCTCGGTAAAATGATTTTGACGTGATCACAAGATTAGGATACTATAGAGAATAGAAAAATGCCTTGTATGACCCTAAGAACCAAAACCAATGCTAGTGGAAGTTCTGTAAGTTGAGTAGCATGTCTCCCATCCTAGCATCCCGTAGTCCTTGTGATCTATTAACAAGGTAGTTGACTGGCATTAATAGATTTACCCAGAATATAGAATTAGAGTTCCATAACCCATTAGTCGGCTAAGGCCGAATGGATAGAGGATAGTAGGATGACTGTATATGCAATAAACCAGGTAATGTTTTGATTATCTCAAAACTCGAACTACTTATTCCCCTTTCAAAAATCTTGCCTACTTATATTTTGACTATCTTGACCAATATTGCTGTTACAGCCTAGATTTCGTAAGCTTACTCTTTCATCGAGCTTGATTCTAGACATATGTTTACTGGGGACGCCCGCTAACATATTGTCTAATCAGAATCATTGTATTACGGTCTGATCAACCAGGATGCAATTGGTTCTTTATCTAATTTTCTTACGTGGATTGAGATGTAGATGTCTCTAGGATCTCATTCGCGACTACTTTGACAACTCCTCTTGAATTATACTCTCGGCTTTAAATCATGTAATTGTATTCGATGACATCTCTCTTGAACTCTTTATTGTTTTTGTCTTTCACTGATTGGAAAGACGAAAGCTCGTAATTGATAGATGGATACAGAGTATTCCCCTGGCTATGCTAGTTGCATACGCAAGTGTAGCTACCATCGGCCAGCCCTGTGACTAGAACCTTGCATTGAGTTTACTCGTCCTCCCTTCGACCCTAAAACCATGTCCTAGCTTCTAAGGTGGGTAGACTGTAAGCCTCCCAAAATTTTGGGATATACGAGAATTACCGATTGATTAGAATAATTTCCATTAGCAGGATAGTTAGTGCCCACAGACTCCCACTTTTATTTAGATCATTTTGTGTCCCGGCTGTGCCATTAATATTCGGAGCACGAGACCAGCTGTTATCTTCCAACAAATTTCTTATGCAAGATCTAGACGAGTCCACCTTATCTAGGTATATCATATCCTACTCAAACCGTCCCCTTGTACTCTATTTTTGTGCTATGACTTTCAGGTTAAAAAGGACTAGCTAACCCTTACCATAGTACCTACCCAGTACACTTTCCGGCTTTCATTAGAGCCTTAACTTCGACTCAATTCTGTGACCAATATACTGTTGAAACCTATTCTAGGTTACCCTAATCTAGTAAAAAAATAGTTTATCTTGGGACCTTGTTCAGTCCATATAGATTGAGATCCAAGTTTCATCCAACCAACGAGTGATATCCAAATAGGAAACCCATTAAGGCCACAATCTTGATTTCTCAAATTCCGTTCCATTATGGAACCTAGTTTGAATTAGAATTTTAACAACGAGACTTCTGTATTGCACGGATTGCGAGCCCCTCTAAGAAGCGAAGGATTATTGATTTAGCAAGTGACTGGACTAGAGTAGCCCAAACTAGCAAATAAATCAATGGTTCTTAGACTTCCTTTCTATCTGCATCATTAGATACTCTTTACTGCCCTGGAACTTCATACTTGCTCTTGATTACTCTTCCTTATTTTCCTGCCCTTCCTGTTTCAGAGCAATGAATAGTCATGCTTATTAGAATTATTAATAATTCTTAGCTACTTGTATAAATTTTGTTTCTTGTTAAATTTAGGTTGTTTGATAAATAGGGAAGGATTATATATGCCATATGCAGTAGTAGAAATTTTAGCAATTAGTTGGAAGATTATAAAATTTTAGCGACAGGAGATTTGATGGTAGTAGTATGACCTAAGGTGGGTAGAAGTCCTCGAGATTTCGTAAATATCAAATGACTAGAGATGGCCATAAATATTTTGAGAAATTAAATTTGAGGAGATTAAGGGAATACTAGACTTTGAATTTTAAAAAATAGTTATGGATTAGAATTTCGAGGACAAAATATTTTAAGGTGGGTAGATTTGTAGCTCCCCTTCTCGAAAATTTTGAAATTTTTTATTTATTTATTTTATTAAATGATGAATTTAGATTATTATAAATAATTATATAGTTTATTATTACGGTAGATGACTTTAGCCATGGTTGAGTTTGAAATACAAGACAACTAGGAATCATGGCACGGGTGCGGTAGGTAGTAGCGTAGCATGCTTTGACTAGTGTTTAGCCACGATAGAGGAGCGTCAAGCCATCGGTGTGGCCTAACTAGGAAAACCAGGCCAAGTTATAGCATGACCATTAGAAATAGTTTATTTTATTATTATTATTGTTTTAGTATCAAAACTATTGAGATTATTATTATATAATATTATTTATTATTATTGATTATATCTAAAATATATTATTACCTGTATAAAATTTGTGGTATAGTTATATATATGTTGTATAAACACAAAGATAGATATGCATTGATTTGTAACCATACTTATAATTTATTAATAAATATAAACATTACATATGTCTAAATATATATACATGTGCATGTGTATGTATAATAAACATTGTATGTGTGTATATATAAATAATATATACTACATGTGTGTGTGTGTAATTATATAGACGTATATAATATTATGAATATATATGTGTGTATGATATATAATAAATATATATATTGTAAATATGTGTAGATGTATACATATAAAAATATATATATAGAAATATATGTACGTGTACATACGAATATATATATACAAGTGCATATGTGTATGTATATATATAATATACATATATATACGTGTGTGTATATGGGTATACATATATATATATATATATATATATATATATATATAATTATATATATATATATATATATATATTATAATATATATAGATTTATATATATAATAAAAAGGAAAAAAAGAATAAGCAGCAGCCAGGCCGGCCCAAGCGAGCAGCCGGCTCAGCAAGCCACGCCCAGGCCTGGCCCATACCCCACCCAAGTTTTGGCAGCCAACCCAGCTGAGCAGCACAAACTCAGCGGCAAGCAGACTCAAGCCCTTCCTAAATAAACTGCTCGTATATATATGTATACATACGATGGAGAAACGAGAACGAAAAAGGAAAACCTAAAATCACTCACGCCGCCACCACCTAGGCGTACCCACCAGCGGCCGCGCGCCACCGCCGTGCGCCGGAAGTCGGCCGGCCGGGCGCGGGAAACCGCCGCGCGCGCGTCTGAACAGAACGACAGCAGCAGCGTCGGCCCAAGTTCCCGACGAGAATTCTCGTCACAGTGGATCGTTTGTCGATTCAATTGATCAGGTTTGTTCCCGATCTATACAACTCGCATCCCCTTCAATTAATTTTGATTTATACGAACTGGGTAGTCCGGTATCTCGACCCAAAGTCGGAGGGAAAAATCTGTCCGAAACAGGACAGGAACCCATCCCAAAGACCCAACTTCGAAGATGTTTTACGATCTGTATATTAGGTTTTCAGAAAACTAATTAAAGGGAGTGTTAGACACATGTAGAGATCATGACCCTTTTTGTAGTTTCAGATTTTATATAGTAGGCACAAAGAAATCAGTCTTCAAATTTGAGCAAAAACCACTTTGAAAACAATTTAGAAAACTTGAAATTCATCCACACGACGTGCGTCCTGCCAAACCGGGCGACAATGGTCGCACCGCAAGCATCGAAAGGTGCGTAACGGCTTCTTGGTCGTGTGGGCTTTGGCGGAATTCAAATTGGTCACGTGTGCGCGACGAATTTGATGCGTATCCGTCGAAATTCACCGTATCGTGCACTTTGCACAAACTCCAATTACTTTGTGCACGTTCGTCAGATCGAGACGAAACTTACGCCAGCAGGACCGTATCATTTTTCTGGTCCTGCATGCCAAGTTTGGTCCAATTCTGAGACAGTTGAATCGTACGTCGTTTTGCGGGCCCTTCGGTCCCACTCAACAGGCGATTTTGTGCACGGCCCGCCGGAATCCAACTCTGGACATACGGTTGGGTTCGTATGGAAAATCGGATTCGTAGACATATAGTTTGACAACTTTAGAGACTATTGACTATGGCACGCTTTTTCGGTGCAAAGCGGGTCCAACTGTGGACACTGTTTTGCCCGAAATTACCGTTTTCCCCTGTATCCAGAATTGGACTTAAGGACAGGCAATCCTAGCTAATTTGACTATTCTGAGAATGTTGGTACTATTTATTTTAGCATCTGGAGACTTCTGCATGTGTTGACTGATTGTAGCTTATTATGTGGTATAGTATGGTTTCTCCAGCTAAGGACCTCAGGCAAGTGCACTTTCTGATTGCTTTTCGATTCGTAGTAGTCTTTTCATTTCATGTCTATACATATCTTACTGCTTGTTGACACGCTCGTGACACGAAGTAGTCAGGAGGGGAAATAATTTAGTATACATGTGGACTACCCAGAAATATCCTAATATGTCTATTCTTGTATAATAGCATCTGCACACGACACGTATAGATGCCGGATTTATCCCTTAGCTATTCACATATCGAAAAGGATATTTCACACCACCTAGATAGATGTCTTTTATTAGTTTTTCCTTTGTTTACTTCTCTATCGTGCTATGTCATCAGTTATCTTCCAGTTTTATCTCTCATATGTTATTTTTATGTCTTGTAATTCTATTGTGTTTTTGCATTATCGTCGGTTTGTGTACTTGTTCCATTCCTGACTGGAAACCAACTTTTTAGGTTTAGTCGCAATCACTGTTAGCATTGGGAAGGCTTGTGTATGCTGAAGTCAACCTAGAAATAGATAGCAGTTGTATCACATTCCATTAATTATAAATCTTGTATTTCTTTTATTTTTAAATGTTGTAACTGTTGTAATAAATTTAGAAATGTGAATGAGCAACAAATATGATATTTTGAGCAATTATTTCTTGCGGGCTTGACAGCGTTCTACCGTCGACTCTGCGGCGTAGGCTGGCTTGGACACGTCTCGTATCCGAAAACGGGTACGGGTCGTGACAAGTTTTCTCCTTTATGCCTAAGTAAAATATATCATTGCTGAGTTGACTTATCGACGCCACGGGCGTGGCTCGATAGAGAGATAAACATAGAGCGTGTCGAATACTAGATAGAACAATCGAAAATAAATCGTACAACAAATGTACGATCGCTACGAAACATTGAATATCGTAAAGGCGAGTGCCTCGTGCGCAAAGCCATAAGAACATGGGATAACTGTATCGACGGGTGTCTCAGTGCATAAGTTATTTCATGCCCCCGCGCACGAGTTAGCATGCTAGAAAATAAAAGACTATATCGGTGCGCGTGCCTCAGTGCACGAGCGATAGAACATTGAATACCTTATCGAGGCGTGCCTCAGTAGCACGAGCCAGAAGGGGGGACCATAAGTATAACACGTTGAACACTAAGGCGTAGAACATTAAAATACGGATTTTAGGCGTGCATCGAACGCACGATGCAAGTAAAGGGCGAATAACTATATCAACGGTACGCAGTTGAACGAGACTACCAAAAGATGGCTTCGTTGAGAAGAGAACAGTTGTGGCATGGATGTGACATAACTGTCGATGCGACATGGTGCCTTTCAAATGTTCATGGCCTTCAGGGCGTTCGTTGAGAACATTGGAGCGTGCCAATTGAAATAGAGATAGACAAACTTGTTTGGTTGTATGAAAGATAAGATGTGTTGTATGGTCAAATGGACTTAAAGTATGAAGAAGCTTGTGCACAGGCATCTTCGAACGTGGTATGCCAGGGCGCTGGGACCGTTCGGCCGAGAAGGGATATTGGATAAAGTTGATATTGTTGGTGCACTTCATGTAGACGGTTAGCGACCTGCTATTGAATGTGATAAGCCACTTACCAAGTATTTCGGGGGTCCTTGATTGTTTGGGTTAGCAACCGCAAGAGTGATCATCGTCTTACATATTCGATTTGAGAAATATAATCCATTCTAGCCCGAAAAATCTAGTGACCTTCATATAGTTAGGGGCGATGGGTTGGAAATGCAAGGTATACATATATCCTGCATGGATGGATCCTGGGTCGAAAGTGCAAGGTACACTCATATCGTGCACATATAGAGCCGTATAGAGAGCACTTATAACATGACAGGGAAAGCTGATAGGCATTCACCTTGCGTCGGTGCAAGGGCGAGTGCGTCGATGTTGGTAAGAGGTCACAAAAAAAACATGAGATTGCTTGCCTGTTTACTTACACGAATCGAATAATATGCTTGTCAGGATAACATGCTTTACAGTCTTCGAATTTCCATAAACTGATCCTAAGAAGAGAAAGAAACTAAATTGTATGTTTGCATGAATCAATACAATACTAAATGTCGGTTTGTTAAGTGGGTCTTTGATCAGTACAGCAAGGACGAAAGTACTAATCCTCCACTAGTTTGCTAGCAGGTTCAGGGATTGGTCTGCTCGCAGCGGAGCTTCGCTTGAACGCGTTGAGGCTTGGAATGCCAAAGCATATTGAGGCGTGCGACCGCATTGATGCTCGGACATGCAACAAGATTGATACGGCGAGATATAGAAGGCACGATGTATAGAACGGTGAAAATACTTTGTGGGCAAAAGAGAACTTGAGTATTGTAGCCAATCTGGCAAATTCAATTGGGCTATTGAAGCCTTTGTAAACTCAGTCCGAATATCAATAAAGAGAATTGTTTTGTATACTCTATTTTTTTTCGTTGTTAATATCAAATCAAAGATAACCATTTGAGAACTTGTCATCTTGCCTTGCTCGAGCGCAACTCCAGGCTCGTGCGGCATCACGCCCCCTGCAAGGACGATGATTCGGTTGATTTCGGGTCGGGGCATGACATCATCGACTGCCTCTTTCTGTCACCCCAATAACCTACTAATCATTTTCTTAGGGGCCTCTATACCCTTACCGACTCTGGTGCAACCACAGTAATCCACTAACCGGGAGTCCTGTAAGACAAAATACTCATCCAACGTAATTGTCATCTCACCGAATGGTATATGGAATGAGTTGGTCTCCGGTTGCCAACGCTCAACAAATGTACAAATCAGATTTTTGTTTGGCAACTTATACAAATCCATCTCAAGTCTGGAATTTTGGAATGATGAATCAATAGCTTAAAATCATTACCCCCTTTACCAAACTTTTATGTTTCCATCTTGGTCGTGTGGCATCAACACCCCAACAAAGCCTCTCAATCCCATTCCAAATCTGGAACGCCATATGAGTCTTTAAACTTGGGATAAGTCGGAGATCTTTAGGTTTACCGTGACAAGGGCCCGTCAATATATAATCGTCATCACCTTCTTCTTCCTCGTCTTCCTTAGCACGTGCTTCCTCTTCTTTCTCAGCACGTGCTTCCTCTTCTTCCTCTTCAACACGTTGCACTATTTCTTGGGGATTGGACATACAGCCACTCTTCTTCCTCAATTTGTATGTGAAAACATGCTTGGGTTCTTCTTAGCACGTTGCGCAATTTGACTCAGAGCAACTGTTGGACTGGTACGTATAGTTGCCTCTTTTTCCTCAGCACGTGGCTCTCTCATTTGAATCAGAGCAACTGTTACTCCTTCTTGACGACTGCTACGTGCAGCTGCCAACTCTTCTAGTTGATGCCTCCTATTAGAAGTTATAGATAGTCGTCTCCTCATATATATCCTTCCTGCTAAATTGATTGAAATAGCAAGAATTAAACAATCTATACAGTCTAAATGAACTGCTCGACCAAAACTAGTCGAATAGATGCTTATGTTCGACATATACAGGTCGAACGTAATAATAAGAAGCTCGACCAAGATTGATCGAACAAGTCATTCTGGTGCTCGACATATACTTGTTGAACGTACGGTTTGTAGCCTGACCGACCATGCTCGGGTAGAACCATGAATACCAAAAAAAATCATAAAAAGTCATTCGAACAAGAAATGAAGGTATTCGAAACCCTAAAGCAGTGGTCCTAAATGAAAGTAATACTTAATTCGAAGTAATGCGGTGGTTCGATTTGAAAAACTCACCAAATTGATCTTAGGATTGGGATTGATCATGGATTGGTTTTTGGATTGGCCCTCCATTGTTACTCCTCATGACTATGCTACTGTTCGAACGGAAAGAATGCCTCGGAGAATACTTCGGTCCCGGGGGCCGGCCGTTTGGAAATAGAAAGAGTGGAGAGGGAGAGGGGAGAGGGGAGAGTGGTTTGGAAAGTGGAGAGAGTTAAACCCTTAGAATGTTGGGGTTGCTTAGGAATTATTAGGAATTATAGTTAGGTTTTATGTTATGTAGAAGCATGGAAAATATGGGGTTCATGCGGATCACAACTGACCGCATGAGTACCCTGGAACAGATTGACCCGCATAAAGAAGAGCCCATGACAGACTCAATACGCCCCTGCGGCCCATCTTCATCAGACTGATTTTTGAGCCGTAGAGAGAATAGTTACTTATGCGGCCAAGCTGATCAATCCTTCTGATAAAGCTGACAAACTCTGGCAAATACTGACAGCTCTGACAACTTTGACACTCTGACAAAAAGAAGATAAGACATGATTAGACTGGACATGGCCATGCGACCAAAAGGACTGCGACCCGCCGCATACGGCTCAATCTATGTACTTCATATGGCCAAGGGTAACTGCAATCTGAGCCGCATGAGCTTATGCGGCTTAGAATATAGAACCTATGCGACTCCAAAATCTCCAAGCTACATACGGACTAAGGGAGACTGCCGCATGAGTCTTATGCGGCTCAGCATGGTCGAACTCTGAAGGGCCTATGCGGCTCAAAATGACTCAAGCAGACCGATCCTACCTTGCGACGAGGCATGTGGCAGGCTGGCCAAGTCTCAATCACCCAAATTCGCTACAACAAAATCTTAACAACCCCCACCAGCTGGCAGCCCGAGATCCAGTCTTTGTGTGCTGCGAGAGACACGTGGCCACTTGGCCCTTTATGCGGCCCAAAAATCTACTATTGCAGAAAACACTATAAATAGCAGGGTATAACACCCAGGCAAATGGTTGGCAATCCAAGGCTGGTAACCTACGAAAGGCAATTTCTTCGAGAGCAAGGAGCATATCAGATAGTCCAAGGAGTAAGGCAGAGTTGCTACACTTTTTCGAGCCTCTATCGTAACCCATAGAATCAAAACTAAACAATTGTACTTAGATTGTTTCCTAGGCTTTCTTTCTAGGCTTTTTTTTTATAAAAGCGAGTTTGCAATCAAGTTCAATTCATATGTAATTTGTTGTGCTTGATATTTAATGACAAACACGGTGGCGACTCTGCTGGGGACATCCTTCTCTTCTGATGAGAAGTTGGGGACGCAATCTGACGCGTCCAAGCTCGGCTCCATGCAGCAAATGCTCGTGGTTCGATTTGACCAACGAGCATTCAAAGAAATGCTCTCTGAAGGGAGCGCCAGCCTATCGCAGAAGCGAACCAACCCAAAGAGAGCCCGCAGCATGTCGAAGCGCAAAACTGTTGCCCCCGACCAGGTTCTCGAAAAAGCTCCTTCTACGGCCCCAGACGGTGGTCAAGACTCTCCTGCGGACTTGCTTCCGACCGCAGATAACCCCACTGTCCCCAAATTCAACAAAAGAAAATACTATAATGCTGAGTTTTTGAGGGCACAAGGGAAATCCATGCAGACGAGGAAGAGGCCACATAAGATAGATGGACAGATGACTCATGCGGCAACCAACTCTGGCCGCAGATAGATCGCCCATGCGGCAGCCAAATCTGGCCGCAGGCAGATCGCCCACGCGGCAGCCAACTCTGGCCACAGGCAGATGGCCCATGCAGCAGCCAATCCTGGCCGTAGGCAGAATGTCTCATGCGGCCCTGTCAGAAGCTCTGTGTTTGACCGTCTCTCAGGGCCCGACTCTATGCGGCCCATTAAAAATGTGGGATGTATCAATCTGAACTATTTTTACTATGCACCTTCGGGTGCTAAGTTAAAGAAGTCTAGGGCAGTACGGGCCCAACAAGCCTAGTCAACTATCTAAGTTGCTGACTGTCAACGGGCACCGTTAACTGTTTACGGGCTCCTGATGGAAAGTTGTACAGAACCACCCGTGTCCAGTCCCCCAGGGCTAACAGACAGGGTGGGTCTCAAAGTCTTCCTCCAACGATCGAGAACAAGTTCTTTTACTAGCCTCAGATCAGGGAGCAAACATGATACCTACGCACCCGTGTGCTCGGGATCCCGAGTCCACAAATTGGATGCAAAGGTAGATCAGCCTGCTATCGAATTGCGTGAGGTGATTACTCACAAACGCAATGAGAAGGAAGAGAACCTTGGCATGCGATGAGCCCCTCTCGGGACGTCATTGCACCCAAGTCATCATCAACTGCTGTTGCGATAAATCGACAACACCTGAAGATCGACAGTCTGTTTTCCAACGCTGCAACAGCTAGCACCTTTCCAGCAACAACTTAAGAAACATGTACAAATTCCGGTAGACGAGGAATTTTTTGTCGCCTCCTATAATTCAACCCGGAAGGTTCTTTCCGACAAGGAAGGAAAGAAGACAGGCTCTTCCAGCCCGGCAATCTCCGCCATCATTACAAGAAAACTCTCGTCTGGAGGACTGCCACCGACAACCACAGAGGGTGTCTACCTAGGCACTCGATCCAAAAAGAAGCTTTTAACACCTAGAGGTGCATCCTTGACCTCCCTGGGGGTAGATGAGGCCAGGGTAGCAGTCCCCTCAAAGTATGCGACAACCCGGTGTTCCAAGAGCATACACATGGGGTATCGATCTACTGGAATTATGCAACAGATGTGGACGTTCCTGAGGATGACCGCCCTCGCCAAGACGATACGGCTTCCTGCTCAGGGGGTAGCACCCCTTCCGAGTCCGAGGAGGAAGAAATTCCGACATTCTCCGATAATTTTTCGGTACGAGGGTACGACACAAAGAGCACCTCTGCTACGATCCCTTCTACTTCTACCCATGTGCGGACAGTCTTTATGGCCGACGATGATCATGAAGCGCCTACTGATCGACAACTTCTAGAAGTACTTGAAGCCATGCTCCTGTCCTTGGTCAAGTCAGTGGACGAAAACAAAGCTGCCTTGCTGACTCAACCAGCAAGGATGCCTGGATAAACAAGCTTGGGACCCGCAGTCAACGTGGACTCCAACGCAATCGCTCCTCATTTGGATGACAATTCTCAAGGAGTCTCCGCTCCTTCGGCTGCAGATGAAGCAAAGGAGGCAAGGAGGGAAGTCCAGGAGCTTCGGGCAATGTTCAATGCCCGAGATTCCTCCCGGGACCTCAGAATACGGCAGCCGTATCGCGTTGCATGGAGAGATGTGCCTTTTCTACCACGGTACAAGCCGTTTCATATCGATTCATATGACGGGAAGACCTCTGCTAGTCGGTACACGACTTATTTTGAGGCTACTACCGACCACTTGCCACATAGTGACGCCATCCTTACACGATTATTCATCTGAGCATTGGAGGGGATCGCGTTCGATCGGTATCGCAACCTTCCTGACAGCTGCATCCATTCTTCGACGACTTCAAGCACGTGTTGCTAAAATGATTCTACGATGTAGGACATGATATGACAATGTCATCCCTCATGGACGTCATTTAGGGGGAGAGGGAGCTGACAAGGAACTATATCGAGCGATTCTGCCAAACTGTAATAAGATTGCCCCAAGGCAATCCCGAAAGTTCCTTAATTGAAATCTGCCAGAAGAAGTTGCTCCCCGAAATCAGCCTCTGGACGGGTGAAGATCAGTTCAGGGATTGGATGACCTTCATCATAAGCGCCACTAATGCGAAGGCGAAGTTAAAGAAGGCTCGCCAGCTAGGGTTACACATCCCAGACGGAGAGGTCAAAAGCAAACATCTTGGTACCGCCTCCAATAACAACAACACTGACGGCACCTCCAATAATCGGGACAATAGGGGCAAACAGGCCCTGGTCGTTGGTACGACCAAGAAGCCTAAACAAAAACAGGCAGAAGCTTAGTGGCCCCAGGTCAATTACTCATTCGAAGATAGTCATGTCAAGCCTATCTTCGACATGCTCTTGCAAGGGAACAGGATCCAACTCCCTCCACCAAGGCACGAGCCTCGAGCGGCAGAGATGGAGGACCCAAATACTGCCATTTTCATTGCTATGTTCATCATGCCACTCAAGACTGCTTTCAATTAAAGAGGTACATCCAGAATCTTATCGACTCCAAAGCTCAATCGCTAGACTTTAAAGAGGTTACCGTTGCGGCGAACATGGTATCAATTCAGTTCGGCGACTTCTCTCCAACAAGTACTCAAGACGGGGTAATACCTATCCCCTAGGCAACGATGGAGGTTACCAATCTTCTTCCCGTCCGGGACCAGGCGACTGGCTTGATTCCTCTCACCACGTCACGAGGAGAGATCATGTGGGTGCACCCCGACTTAGTGCCCGAAGTTACCCAGGCAGTGTCATCTCCAGCCAATAAGAAATAAGGCAGAAAGTCCAGATCCTGCCATACAATTTCAACCGAAGCTGAGGAAGCGGCGGCCGTTGTTAGCCGGTCTGGGGCACAAGTCCAGCCCACTTCGTGTAGTTCAGTTGAAGACCTCAACCAGTAACGCTGCCCGCCGCTGATGTTCTGGGGCCATCTCAGCCTCCATCGGCAGACAAGTCCAAGACAAAGGAAACCCGCTTTGACAGGCCGCTCTGCAAAGAGGCACCACAAGGGCTGGAGAGACATTACAACTTTGACTTATTAGCACAACTGGCTAATACACCTGCAAAGTTGTCGTTATATGAGCTCCTAAGGCTCTCCAAGGATCTTCTTGTCGCATTGAGCAAAGCACTCCAGAATATTGACGCTTACTTAGCCCAGGTCAAACCTACAGGAGAAGACTCGTCGGCAGATCTCCAGGGCAGCAACAGTGTAGATACAATACCCAATATCGTATTCACCCTACAGGACATGCTGATCAAGACCAACATGTATGATCGCCCCTTGTACTACATTGGGTACAAAGGCGACATCAAGGTGGATCGGACGCACATCGATCCTGGCTCGTCGATAAGCATCATCCCGAAAAGCTTGCTTCAAGTCCTTGGCATCCCTATGCACCGGCTAGCAGCGACCAATACCGCCATTAGCGATTTCAACTCAGGAAGGAGCTATCCCTTAGGAAAGATCCGATTGAAATGTCAGATCGACGACCTGAGGACAGAGGTTACCTGCTACGTCATAGATGCAGACACGTCCTACAACATCCTCTTGGGGCATCCGTGGATACATGACTATATGATCGTGCCATCCACCCTCCACCAATGCTTCAAATATGTCAATAAGCATGACTTTGTGAGGACTTAATTCATCGACATCGATCCCTTTAAAGGGGTTGAGTCTTATTATTCGTCGGAGGCTTGTCTATACGAGAATCCAAGAAACACATAACTGACGAACTGGAGGCCGTAACTGGGCCAAAGGAACCCTTGAGAATTTATCTCCAGGCCCGTAAATCGGGCAAAGCTGTACCCCTTGTCGCATCTTTGCATAAAGAGGTGCCCGGTTCCCTCATCCCAGCTGCACAGTTGGAGCCGATGATCATTCAACTCCTAAGGACCAGCCAAGAACCCGTCATAGGACCAATGGTGATCCGATTGCCAAAATCCAATCAATGGTGACCGGAAGACAAAAGGCCCCCTGGGGAGCCGATGGTGATCCGATTGCCAAGATCCAGTCAAAAGCATTCGGAAGACACGAAGTCTCCTGCCGAGCCGATGGTCATCCGTCTTTCCAAGACGGGCCGACAACTAAATGTCGACCCAATATCCTCAGACAAGCCAATACCACAAGCTGAACCCTTGGTGGTCAAGTTGTCCAGGATAGTGTCCCCACCTCCGATCATGCAGGGGATAGCTGAAGAGGATGCAGAACTCGCAAAGTATCTGGTAGTAAAGGTGGATAGTCCCTCTCCTGATGATGTAATCCCTATGGACAAAATTCCTTATTTCATCAATAAGAGGCTGCCATTGAACTATCCTGAGTGTAATAAACTCAATCTGATGTATACTGCGGGACTCGGTCGGGACACTAACCTACACACACAGGTGATAATTGTCCATACCGCAAACCGACTTACTCCCATTAAAGATGCCTACTTCCTAGACCTAGGCAGAAGAGAAGGGGATCACATGATCATCTTTGGCTGAAAAGATATCCTTAGGCCAAGTACTTCATGCAAAAGTAGGGGTACGACATGGAGGCTACCCCAGGTCTGAATTACGGCAACGGTTGGCGATCGCCTCTGCAGCTGTCAACTCCGTCTGGGAAACCTCAAGATTATTGCGGCAAATTTCTGAAGAAATACTATGTCTAAGGATATGCTGGTACTCCCCCAAACCATCAAATCTTCCAAACTATCGAGTTATGTACACCAAGTACCTCTGAACTCACACTCTATCGCATCTTCCGGGATGGCGAGTCATGTACGATGATACCTCTGAACTCACACTCTATCGCATCTCCCTGGGTGGCGAGTCATGTACGATGATACCTCTGAACTCCCACTCTAATGCTTTACCTCATAGGAGTCTGCCTAGTTTGTCATTATCTCTGAGCAGACTTGCTGGTCCTGATCATCGTGTGTCACGCCCATATTATCTTTGGTACCGATAATCTTCCAACTTAACACCTGTACCCAACCCGGGATAAAGGACATGGTGTTAAGACCACCAGTGCGCAGAAGAGTAATAGGTCCACCAAAGATTAATCTTGATTATCGTGTATCACGTCCATATTACCTCTGATACCGATAGTCTCTTGACTTAACACCTGTACCCAACCCGGGATAAAAGACATGGTGTTAAGACCACAAAACCTATCACGTCCATATTACCTCTGTTAGGTTTTGTCTCAAAATCCATTCCACCAAAGATTATGCCTGATTATCGTATGTTACGTCCATATTACCTCTGATACCGATAGTCTTCCGACTTAACACCTGTACCCAGCCCAGGATAAAAGACACGGTGTTAAGACCACAAAACCTATCACGTCTATATTACCTCTGTTGAGTTTTGTTTCAAATCTATTACCCGTACCGCCAGTGCGCAGAAGGGTAATAGGTCCACAAAAGTTATCCTAATCTATTACTCGTACCATCGGTGTACCAAAGAGTAGTAGGTCCAACAAATATCATTTAAATCTATTTGCTCGCATTTTCAGATGCACAAAAGGGCAATAGGTCCACAAAAAGTCCCCCAGTGGGATGTTGTCATGCCCCAGTACCGAAATACGGAGACGGACTAGGCCAACTACTCCATATGAGGTACGTAACGTCATACGGCGATCGTGGCTGTCGAAAGACTAGGGGGTACATGCTACAATCAAGTCTCCTATGGTCCCACAGAGTTCTATGTCTCAATCAATCAAATCACATCAGCAATTAAATGAACATTAAAGATAAAGCAGTAAGGCGTCCCCGACGCTTCATCAAAATGGTCATGAGAGACTAGCTTTATAATTTAGCTATCTCAGAGAGTCAGGAGTACAAAATTATACACAGCTGCAGTCTGTTTATTTACAAGTCTGTACTGACACAAAATATCAAGTAATCCGGCTAACAGGTGCCGGTGGCTAAACGCCGCAAAAGTATAAGCAGGAGTGGTGGAGAAGAAACCCACTCGAGTCCCTGAACCGCCATGCTCCTAGTATGCACCATGGATGTCAGGGAGGAAGATCGTGTCCTCAGGCTCTGCTACGGGATCTGGCCAAAAAAAACCAGCGGGGTCAGCCACGAATAGCAAGTACCGCCAAAGGGGCACAAGAGTTAAGATTAAAAACCCAGTTAATAGAATGATTGATAATAGTAATACTTATGCTACTATTATAGGGTAGCGCAACATCTTCGAACCCATATGGCACCCTTACAACCAAACAAGGACAAAAGGTGCCGCATGGAGTCGGGACGTGTCGTACTCTATAACATTCACATAAGTTAAAAGGTATAAGCGATAAAATCTCCTGATCGTGACTTCGGTCGATAGCCTATCGCAGCACAATAACCAACCCAACAATCAAACAAGAACATGGGTTGGATCATGTACCATGATAGACCATGTTCCTCAGTCATTCACAGAAGTAGCACTTCACAACCAGAATAAGTCTTCCGTTCATAACTTCGGTCTACAGCCTGTCATAGTACGATAACCAACCCAACAATCAAACAAGAACATGGGTTGGATCACGTACCATGACAGTCCGCTTCCCTCAGTTATTTACGGAAGGTAATAGGATACAAGCAAGTCGTTTTCACGGCCAATCAAGACTACGAGTTTCTAGTGGGACGAGGTTATCCTCGCGTCATGTTATTAGAAAATCCTCAGATCGTATCTTTTCAGCAAGGCTAGCCCATCCAGGGGTTCGCGTAGACAGGTATGATTGAGTACAGGTCCCTCGTAAGGCCACCTTGCTAAAACATATAATATATAGCAGGAATTAATCGGATACAGTCATCCACTCGTTGCAGATGACACAGTATCCGTGGAGACCAGCCGGCGCGTCAAGACAGTATCTCAAGGCGGCTGGTGTAACACGATCTCGGGATTTTGCCCTCCCCATGCATCTAGTATGTTTAGTTGCCTAGTTTAACCCTAGGTGAAATCTTGGACTCACATGCTGTGGCCTGCATGATTATCCTCCTAAAGTCGTACTTTAGTACGAGTACCCCAAAGAGGATCCATGTCATTCAGTATGTCAACATGTTCTACCCTCCTTAGTGTAATGCATCATTGCAAATATGCCACGTGGAGTTACGAGTCATTTTTCGAGCATGAACAAGAACTGGGACATTCAGGTACATGTATCAGGAAGGAACACTTTGTTCTCCGGGGTCACATTAGTGCTCATATCATGCTCGGGACAAAAGACGTAAGGATATAAAATGGGCATATAATATCTAATAAAATATCAAAAGCGTACGCACAAAGGCACGCACGCTCAAGGGGTAAAAGTCACACAGGCTCACTCAAGGCAGCGTGCGTGAAAAGTCACGCAGACTCAAGGGAAGAGCTGCGTAAAAAGTCACGCAGGCTCAAGGAGAGAGCTGCGTGAAAAGTCATGCAAGCTCAAGGAGAGAGCTGCGTGAAAAATCACGCAAGCTCAAGGAGAGAGCTGCGTGAAAAGTCACGCAAGCTCAATGAGAGACACGCTTCCAACAGGAGGCGTGCTCAAACAGAAGCACACTGTTCACTGTCTTCTCCAAACAGCAAGAACACCATGGCTGAACCCAAACTTCAAAGCATCATAACTTGGCCATCCGAACTCCAAATCCAGATTTCCAAAGTTCCAACTTGGATGAAACTGAACGCTCTTCCACATGAAAGCATCAAAAACCCATAAAATCCAACTAAAGTAGATCAAACCATGCAAAATCCAAAAATGATTAAAACCTAGATCTACAAAAATCAAAGCTTCAAAATAGAAATTTCCAAGTTCTAAACTAGTATAGATTGAGGAGAAGAACATATTTTGGCAAATAGTTTTGTAAGAAATCATTGACAAAATTATTGATCCATCTCTTGAGCAAGTTGGTACTTGCCTTGGTTGGTGGATGAAGTAAATGAGAGGAAGTAAATGAGAGGAGAGAGAATGAGATGAGTTATATATAAAGATCTTGGACCCATGGGTTCATGATGAACCAAAGGGTTCATGATGAACCATTGGTGAACCAAGAATGGGTTACCCAAATGAGCCAAAACTGTAGGTCCAAATGCAGAAAATAAATTAGAAAATAATATTTTGTCGAATATTTTTGGGAAATGCATGAAGAAATACTGCATAATAATTATAGTATAAATACAAGATAAATACAATTTATCGGTTTACGTATTAAAATACGTATTCCAGGATCGGAGAGTGACAGATGTCCTTTATCAAACACAAATGATGTATTAAGCCCTCTAGTACAAGCACCACAGATACTACAAATAAAGAATGGAGTGAATGTATTCTGCTTATTCAAAATCAGTTACATTCATAAGACTACATCAGCAGCAGAAAGAAAAGAAAAAAAAATCTAGTAATACATAGTTTGGTCAGTTTGACAGCACTTCGCCTTCACCAAAAAGTAGTTTTGTGGCCCTCGAAAGAAGTCATGTTTTACTGCTGAGAAGCAAACAAGGCTGTTGAATCTCCAAGGAGCTGCACGAAGGAGGGAAAATATAGCATGCTTTTCTTTCCTCCGTATTACGGATACCTTAGCCCCGCTCATCCAAAAGACTATACCTTCAAAACAACATCCCTAATGGTGGTTTTGCCTACTTGGAGAGCCGTAAAAACAGGAAGTTCATGATGACGCCTGACCACCGTCTAACTCTCCGAGGTATAAAGGTTCTTCCTACTACCTGGGGAAACTCTTTCGAAGCATGAGGAGTTCTGAGTTGTCTGATGTGTATACCAAAATGGCACGAGGAAAATTCTTCTGAAGCATGGGAAGTTTTGAGCTGTTGATGTGTGTGTCAGAATGGTACATTTTTACTCTATCGTCGATACCGGTCCTGGAAAAATTCGCTAGTCAGATCCCTGTAAAAAAAAGAAAAAAAGAAGGGGGTTAGCAGGTAGAAGAAAACAACATTCAGCCAAAACAGACCCTATGCGGCCCAGTTATGAGGAATGCGCATAAAACATGAGACGTATGCGGCTCAGTCTTCAAAAGCACTTATACGGCTCTATTATGCAATGTTCATGCGGCTAAGCCATGAAGTATTTATGCGGATTAGTTATGAGATGTATATGCAGTGTGGTCACGAGGCATCCATGCGGCTCAACCCATACAGCCCTATCATACAGAACACATGCAGTCCCATGAGATGGGGGATATATCGATCATGCCCAAAGTACAGAGGCAATTTATGACAAGCCCGCGTATAGAATATACGATATGGCCGTTGAAATTTAAGTCATCACTTTTCCACCGTCCTTACCCTTAATAGAGGGTCGCACGTCAGGATGAACGGGAGCAGTACTCGACAGAGAGGCGAGCCCCTTCCCTTTGGCCGTAGCATCAGTCGACTTGGAAGCTTTCGGATCCATGGCTAACTGGGACAGAAAGATGACGAAGATGATGAAGACGAAGGAGAAAAAAGTTGAAGGAAAGAACTCTCTCTGTATGGCCCATATTTATAGATCCTCAAAGTGGAAACAGATGAACGTCGCTTTGTTTCTCGTATCCAATAAAGATAATGATGATGTTTGGGAATTTTTATCCTTAATAACCTTCATCACCGCTTCGGTTCCCGTATCCATGAAGGATAATGATGACGTTTGGGGATTTTATCCTTAGTAACCGTCAGCTTTATCTAAAAAAGAGCCCAATCAAAAAACTAAATCGAGGAATTAAATGCTGCAGTCACAGCTGGCAGACAAGATCTTCCTGCGGCACAAGATCTACTTGCGGCCAAAAAATGTCCCAACGGCTCAAAATGTCCTTGCGGCACGACGTCTCTCATGACTTGAAGATTTTTCTGCGGCTTGATATATGTCCACGCTTCTTATTCAAAGTATTCCAAATTTGCAATTTAAAAACTTTGAAGGGGGTCTTGTAGAAGCATGGAAAATATAGGGTTCATGCAGATCACAACTGATCGCATGAGTACCCTAGAATAGATTGACCCGCATAAAGAAGAGCCGCATGACAGACTCAGTACCACAGAGATAATAGTTACTTATGCGGCCAAGCAGATCAATCCTTCTGATAAAGCTGACAAACTCTGGCAAAGACTGACAGCTCTGACAACTTTGACACTCTGACAAAAAGAAGATAAGACATGATTAGACTGGACATGGCCATACGGCCAAAAGGACTGCGACTCGAGTTACATACGGCTCAATCTATGTACTTCATACGACCAAAGGTAACTGCAATCTGAGCCGCATGAGCTTTATGCGGCTCAGAATATAGAACCTATGCGGCTCAAAAATCTTCAAGCTACATACGGACTAAGGGAGACTGTCGCATGAGTCTTATGCGGCTTAGCATGGCCGAACTCTGAAGGGCCTATGCGGCTCAAAAATGACTCAAGCAGACCGATCCTATCTTGCGATGAGACACGTGGCAGGCTGACCAAGTCTCAATCACCCATATTCGCTACAACAAAATCTCAACAACCCCCACCAGCTGGCAGCCCGAGATCGAGTCTTTGTGCGCTGCGAGAGACACGTGGCCACTTGGCCCTTTATGCGGCCCAAAAATCTACTATTGCAGAAAATACTATAAATAGCAGGGTATCACACCCAGGCAAATGGTTGGCAATCCAAGGCAGGTAACCTACGAAAGGCAATATCTTCGAGAGCAAGGAGCGCGTCAGATAGTCCAAGGAGTAAGGCAGAGTTGCTACACTTTCCCGAGCCTCTATCATCACCCCCAGAATCAAAACTAAACAATTGTACTTAGATTATTTCCTAGGCTTTCTTTCTAAGCTTTCCTTTGTACAAGCGAGTTTGCAATCAAGTTCAATTCATCTGTAATTTGTTGTGCTTGATATTTAATGGCAAATATTATATAATAGAAAAGGTTATTTTTGTCATTTCATGGGGTACTTAATATATATAATAATTTTTTTCAATTAAAACGGGTATACTTAGCACTTGGGGTGTCCTAAGTAAGTCATGGGGTGTGTATAGCCGGACCAATAATATAATTACAACGCAAATGTCTACTCCTATATATCTCGATCCATCGCCCTTTTTTCATTCTAAGAACTATATTAATATAGTTTCTAAAAAATATAAAAACTTAAATATAAAAATAATTTTTTACATTAATAATATATACGGAAGTTAAAAAATATTGGAGTCTTCCGAAATAGCATGGCTAGTATAAAAGTGTAGCTAAAGGAATGTAAAATATCATGGTGATCTCGAATCAAAAGATCAGTTGTTGCACCACTTAGTTGAATGACTTAGTGAACTCATTCTCCAATGTACAGCACCATATATAATAATATTAGTCACACACTTTGTACAAGTCTGGCTGAGAATGGCAGAACTCATCCGATCCCTGACTAAATTATGTTCGAGTTTGGTGCTTTTGTCTCAGAACTGATCTACACGAAGCAAACTGAACTATGTCTAATTTCGGTGTCATCCGGGTTGACGATTTTTTGCATTTTAATTAGCACCATTGGATTTGTTTGATGACCAGATCTGATGATGGGCTATTTTAGGGCTTCTAGTATGACCTAAAATAGGTTTCTTATCCTATTTATATGGGTTGAGTGTGGAGGCACAAACAACGGCATAAGATGGAGATTTAGGGTAGATGTCCACATAAAATCTAAGAAAAAGTTCATACTTTGCTCTTAGGGATCATCATTCGAGACAGAAGGAAGAGGAGATATGATCGAGGAGTCATTGGTTTCGTTTATGGAGATCGTTACAAGTAGGGTGAGTGATTTCACCATAATATCTGTCTTTCTTCTTGAGAGTAGTGAGAGGGTTGAACCTATTACGACAAAGGGTTCAATATTGGTTCTTGTCAATCTTGTAATTTTATCCGAGTTATATAGATTGAGATTTGTTCAGGTAATGTAGTCAACGACCATATACGTTGTCTTTATCTGTGTTTGGCATTTGTTAGATGGAAATTTGTTATCTCATGTGGGTTTGCCTAAGTTTTTGCTATGGTCACGTTTCAGAGTATAGATGAGACTACCTGTCACGACCCGCTTCTACTTTTGGGGTACGAGTACATAGTCAAGTCCAACCTCTGCCGCAGCATTGGCGGTAGTATGCTGTTTATGGTAACATGGTCCACAACAAGAACAATATGCACATAACATCCACAACTAAACCATCAAATATAATATCCAATAGTCTCAACAATTAAGTAAAGAAAACTTTCAAACTAATCCACTACAACTCAAATAGTCTCGAGAACAAATCCGGTAGCAGAAAATAAAATAGATAAAATAGAATTCAAAACTATGACCACTAACTAATGTGAAAGCATAAGAAAAAAATATGCTAATTCGTGTTAGTACCAGAATCTGGTATGCTGGTAACGATGTGTCTCCAACATACGCATCGTAGACCTCAGGACAGATCTCATCGTCTAAAGCTGAAAAATAGTTATCCAATCAAGATTGGAGCAAGATCACCATAACACTACACTATACAATATAATATACAAGCATGGAGGAACAACAGTAAAAGAAAGATGAACTGTAAACATGATACGATATGACAAGAAGAGATTTACGTCTATGACATACTAACACTATGTAAGTATACTCAAAAGTGACAGACATCTAAATAATATAGCAACAAAAATTGAAGCCACGTGTACCAAGTGTTTTAGAATACCAACGTTCAACATGTGATTGAGTTAGGAATCGGACAGTCAACATGTGAGGTGTATTGACTGAACAAACACTGTAAGACGGTCCCCTGATAGAATAAACTCTGGGCTACACTGGGGTACTGCATGTTTACTAGTTGTATTCTCTCACCCGACTAACTCACAAGTACATGTCCAACACGGTAAACATTAACAATACGATAAACAATAAACATAAAAAATGAAAAGTAAAACACGAACATGTACATATGTTGAGAACCAATAAGGGACTTTAGTCCCACATCGGAAGATGTATTATGAAGAGCGGTTGGACCCTCTATAAGTAGTGGCAGTAGCCCATCAATAAAAATCATCAATTATTTATTTCTACATGGTATCAAAGCCATAACCATCCACCCCTCTCCCCAAATAAAATTTTTTTCCCTTCCCCTCCCCCGGCTCCAGCAGCGCCCCCCCCGGGCTGCCCCCTCCCCCCCCGGGCTGTCCCTCCGGCACCAGCAGTGCCCGTCCACCCCCCCGGCTGCCCCCTCCAGCTCCACCAGCCCCCCGGATCGCCCGCACGTGCCGGCTCCACCAGCCCCTCTGGATCGCCCGCGCGTGCCGGCTCCACCAGCCCCTCCCGGCTCCACCAGCACCCGAAGGCACAGAAGGCCGACAAGACGAAGAATCCAATGTTTTTCTATTTGGTTATTTATGTTTTTGAGATGCTACATGATCTGATGTTTGTTGCTTTCCTTTGATTGAAAAAGTGTAGTTTTTTGTAAAAATAACGGTATATTTCAAAGACAACCTAGATTATACCGTCTGGAATGAACAAATGCTTTATTTGTTTTTTCTTACCCACTCTTCACATCGGGATCTACACGGAGAATGATCGTATTTTCTCCTGTGTCCTGACGTGTTCACTTTACATGCACGCACAGGTGTTGGCCACGTATATAGCGCATTCGTAAAGTAGAAGACGACGAAGATGCTGACGAAGACGACGACTAGCAGTTAGCAGCCGACGACGAATACGACGACTAGAGATACAGCTGAATAAGCCATGGATTCGATCACTGGAAAACTGACAGCACAAAAGATGAAGGCCTTGGTCGATGATATCTTGTCGAAGAGATTGACCGAGGCGACCCCTCGTGTGACCCACACTAATATGGATCCGTCACCTTACAAAATGGGGAAGTTGAAAAAGCTCGAGACGAAGTTGTAAGAAACGTCCAACTACTTGAAATGGTTGCGGCAGGCGATGCAGACGTTAAAGGGATGTGGCTTGGTTAGCTATGTCAATGGCCAAACCAAGGCGTCCGCTGATCCCTCCTCAAAGGAGTTTACTATTTAGGAGATTGTCAATAGCGTAGTGGCTGGGTGGTTGACAGCCTCCTTGACCGACCAGGTGTCGAGAAATATAGAGGCGATAGAGGGTACTGCTGATATATGGCAGACTTTGAAGGATATGTACTCAGGCTCGGGCAACCCTATACGGGTCTTCCAACTACAAGATGAACTCGATAGGGTGACCCAAGACGAACGTACCACCTCTGAGTACGCAGCCCTGTTAAAGAAGTACCGGTCTGACCTGGTCACTATGATCCTCTTGGGATGGAAGATGCACAAGTCGAACCGGCATTTGCGAAGCATTTTCAGATGTTCCTGACGTATATTTTGCGACAGCAGATGATGCAGTTCTTGAAGGGGCTCAACCCTGTGTTTGAGCAGAGAAGGAATGTACTACTCGTATAACCCACGCTTCCAATCTTAGAAGAAGCCATAGCTGCCATGGCACAAGAAGAAGCTCGATTGAAGTTGATGCCCAACAAAGGCTACTTCCAGAGGGAGCAAGCTGCTGTTAAAAAGTCTGCCCTTGCCACCTTTAATCATCCTTCCTCTGCGGGCGGTATTTGCCACAACTGTGGTGACTCAGGATATTACATCAATTTTTTTCTAAAACTCCTGTGAGGTCAGTCGAATGATCGCGAACGGGGTCATGGAGGACGTCATGGTGGTAGAGGAGGATATGCTGGTAGAAGGAGAAATTATTTTAGAGGACACAAAGCAAATCTGGCGAAAGAAGGGGGAGACAATCAATTGGTTGAAATAACCCCTCTTGAGAGGGAGTTCATCGCGAGGTTATGAGGCACGAAGCTGGGTTCGGACGAAAGTCAAGTTACTCCTGGGGCATCATCTATCTCGGGGTATCACATCACTTGCTTTGACCAAACCAGCACAGGTATACCTGCGCGTGCTCTTGCATTTGTTCATCAGCCA
Source organism: Iris pallida (assembly GCA_029216955.1). Taxonomy (NCBI): domain Eukaryota; kingdom Viridiplantae; phylum Streptophyta; class Magnoliopsida; order Asparagales; family Iridaceae; genus Iris; species Iris pallida. The sequence goes on from JANAVB010014799.1 coordinate 6,038,778, forward strand.
GGTTGGATTATGGACTTTCGGTCATCTCGCCATGTCACGGGGTTCTGCGGTGAGTTCCAGGACTATACTCACCTACCGACACCGGAGAGCATTCAGACTGCTGATGGTACCTCCAGACCTGTAATGGGTAAAGGTACTGTCGCATGAACCCCTTCCATCACTCTCATCAATGTCTTACATGCTCCATCTTTTCCTATCAATCTTATATATATTAGTTCTATTATCCTTGACCTAAACTGTATTATTTCCTTTGACATTCCTACGGTAACTTTTTAGGAGAATGGGACAAGACGACGACTAGGGACTGGCACATGGTATAAGGGACTGTGGTACTTGGACATGATCGGACTGGACAAAGCATTGGCATCTCTAGTAGCAGACGCACAACTGGACGCTTCATGTCGCGGTGTAGAAGATGAATTACTAATCTACCACCAGCGTGTCGGGCATTCTTCCTTTAAAGTTATTAGTCGAATGTATCCGTCCTTATATCAAAGGGCTAATAAAGAGAAGTTATTTTGTAATACATATGAGTTGGAAAAACATACCAGGAGCTCGTATGTGAGCTCAGGGAATAGAAGTTCCGCTGTATTTGATATGATACATTCGGATGTATGGGGCCCTTGTCCTACAACCGGTATTAACGATTTTAGATGGTTCGTCACTTTTATTGACTGTTATACCCGCGTGACCTGGGTCTACCTTATGAAGAATAAAAGTGACGTTCTTGAGACTTTTCAGGATTTTTATCGCCGGGTGGAAACACAAATTAAGTGTTTTCGGTCTGACAATGGGACGGAGTATACTAATAAGAGGGTTGCTGGATATTTATCCACTCATGGAATACTACATCAAACTTAGTATGCCTATACACCGACACAAAATGGTGTGACCGAACGGAAGAACAGGCACTTGCTGGAGGTCGCACGGACGATGATGTTGGCTATGAATGTCCCAAAGCACTTATGGGGGCAGGCTGCATTGACGGCCTCTTATCTCATCAACAGAATGCCATCTCAGGTATTGGACTGGAAGACACCGTTGGAGATGCTTACTGGTGCAACCACGTACACTATTCCACCGAAAGTATTTGGGTGTGTGTGTCTTGTCCAAGATAATAGGCCAGGAGTTGGCAAATTGGATCCTAGAGTGGTTAAGTGTGTATTCGTCGGGTACACAGCAACTCAGAAAGGATACGTATGTTGGAGCCCAGTCTAGGGGAAGCTGTTTGTAAGCATGGACGTTACATTCAGAGAACTGGAACCATACTATGGTTCGGATGAAGGTTCAGCATTTAGTGACACACCTAACACAGAGGGTATTAGACGTGAGGGGGAGATAATAAGTCCAAAAGTGGTAGTCGGATCGGTCTCGTGCCCGTTCGTGGAAAATTGGACGAAAGGGGAAGAAAGCAGTGACTCCGATACAGAGAATGAAGAAGAAGATACATATGTTACGCAGGGGAAGAAGTAGACAAGGGAAAAGAAGCTCCAAGTCTACAGAGGGATACAGAAGTCCAGTACTGTGTCGTGTCCAGCGCCTACTGTACCAAGTCCATTGCCTACTGTACCAAGTCCCTCGTCTACTCCTGCTCCAACTCTTGAAGATGTTGCCCCCGTACCGAATCACTCTGATTCTGATGCGGATCTCTCTGAATTGGATGGTATGATCTCTCCACCACCTATTGCTCCCTTAAGAAGATCTTCTCGTATCAATGCGGGTAAGGCTCCTAGTCATTATGATGATTATGAACATGACATTGCCAACTTCTTGTCTTATTCTAATATTTCTCTGAATTATCGAGCCTTCATTGCATCGTTAGACTCTACTTTTTTGCCTAAGTGTTGGTAGGAAGCAAAGAAAGATCCAAGGTGGAAAGCTGCAATAATAGAAGAACTTGGGGCACTAGAGAAAAATAAGACATGAGAGCTGGTTCCATTACCCAAAGGGAAGAAAGTTGTGGAATGCAAATAGGTGTACACAGTGAAGGAGACGCCAGAAGGAAAAGTAAAGCGGTACAATGCGAGGTTGGTTGCAAAAGGATACACATAATCATATGGCATCGACTATGATGAGACGTTTGCCCCAGTAGCAAAAATGAGCACGGTAAGAACTCTGGTCTCCATTGCAGCAAACTATGGGTGGAAGCTATACCAGTTAGATATGAAGAATGCCTTTCTCCATGGGGACCTGCAAGAAGAAGTGTACATAGAACCCCCGCCAGGGTGCTACACGACAGAATCATACGAAGGGACGTCGCAAGGTAAAGTGTGTAAACTAAAGAAGTCGCTATACGGGCTCAAGCAATCTCCTCGAGCCTGGTTTGACAGATTCAAAAAGACTGTTATAGGCATGGGATACCATCAAACAAATACAGATCATACGGTCTTTCTTCAGCATGCAAGAGGCTACATCACTATACTTGCTGTATATGTGGATGATATATAATCACAGGTGTTGATGAAGTCGAGATCACTAAGCTAAAGTCAAAACTCGCGAAGGAGTTTGAGGTGAAGGATTTAGGAGCGATGAGGTACTTTCTGGGTATCGAGGTGTGTGACGGCGAACAAGGAATTATTCTCTCACAAAGAAAATATGCACTAGATCTGCTAAAGGAGACATGAATGCTGGGATGCAAAGCAGCAGTCACTCCAATTAACTAGAAGTGCAAGTTAGGAGCAGAAGCAGGAGAGCCTATTGATCGTGAAATGTATCAAAAACTTGTAGGAAGATTAATTTATCTGGGGTACACTCGCCCTGATATCTCATTTGCGGTGAGTGTATTGAGTCGCTACATGCATGATCCAAGAACGGGTCATATGGAAGCAGTATTTCAGATCTTGAGATATCTGAAAGGGACGCCGGGAAAAGGGCTATGGTTCAAGAAGAATGGACACATAGAAGTGGAGGGATACTGTAATGCAGACTGGGCGAGCTGCATAGACAACAGAAGGTCTACCACGGGGTACTATATTTTTGTAGGAGGAAACCTGGTCTCATGGAGAATCAAGAAACAGTAAGTGGTAGTACGGTCGTCAGCTGAAGCAGAATACAGAGCAATAGCTCTGGGAGTGTCAGAGTTGTTGTGGGTGAGAGCACTGCTGACAGAGTTAAAGCTGGATAAGGGAGCACCGTTACATCTTCTGAGCGATAGTCAAGCTGCAATAAGTATTGCACGACAGAACGAAGCACATCGAGATCGATCGATTCTTCATCAAGGAGAAGCTGGAACAAGGGATACTGAAGATTGACCATGTTCGCTCAGAAGAACAAGTTGCAGACTGTCTGACTAAAGGTCTTAGTTCATTGAGTCTGTCAAAGCTATGTAACAAGATGGGGATGATTAATATCTATCGCCCATCTTGAGGGGGAGTGTTGAGAACCAATAAAGGACTTTAGTCCCACATCGGAAGATGTATTATGAAGAGGGGTTGGACCCTCTATAAGTAGTGGCAGTAGCCCATTAATAAAAATCATCAATTATTCATTTCTACAACATATACTCTAACGATTCTAACTCTCGTGTATAAGCAGTAATCATAATGAATCTAGAACGACGACAACAAGAAGTAATAGTGAAAAGACGATATAAAGATACATGTAGTACAAAATAAAAGTAATATAATATCATAGTGAAACTTGCCTGATTTTTTGGACAACCCATTTTTACAATTCGAGGACGAGAGGAACTCCAGCCTATAAGCTACCAACCATATCATATCATCGTACCACGAACCGTAAACCACAAGTTAGTTCTAAGATTTCTACTCAAAATCATAAAAAATGACTAATGGGTTAACCTAATTAATATTATTTAATTCTAGAATAAATCATCTAAAAACTTAATTTAATATAATTATATTCTAAAATAATATCTAAACAAAGTATTTTGGCTATAGAAAGTCATGATTCCAAATTCAGGATCCGTGGCACACAAATCGAGACGTACCGTTGACTAACTAGTCAAATGTCACAAACTCAATAATTTGAGAGTGCATCCTGGTATATTTCAGTGCCACGAGTGTATTGGAATCGACGGAATTTGGTCAAAAGTTATTGCCATTATGGCTAACCATGACTAAATCAGTGAATCACCGCAAATCTGCCTTCTACGAATTAAATAAAATACTAGATGAATTTATAAATTTTTGGAAACATTGTACATTGTAGATATTCGTGTCAATTGTCCAAAAGTTCAAATGGAGCATAAAACGGAGTTCAAAATCTTTTGAAATCTCGAAAAAAAATCGTGCGATACGTCGATTTTTTGAACAATCAACACTTAAATAAATCTCCAGAAGTTCATGTAAATAATTATAGAAAACAAATTATATATTCAGAAAACTAACCTCGATACGGTTCTAATAAAAAAAATGACACGTGAAAAGGACATTTGGATTGACGGCAATCGCTTCACGAAGTTAAAGGATCGCTGAGAAGAAAAACTCAAAAAATCGGCTAGCAATTAGGGTTCTGGAATATATATATATATATATATATATATATATATATATATATATATATATATATATATATATATATATATATATATATAAGTTGAGACGTTGGCTCGAGCCACAACTTTGTCTTGGGACACGTGTCGACATCCTATCGACTCCGCCAGAATCGAACAACTGTGGCTCTAGCTGCTAGCACAGTCACCGCTGACTGTGTTGAGGGTTTCCATATATAGAGTCGCGGCTCCAGCTCAGCATTAGCTCAGCGATGACTGTGCTGGCAGCTAGAGCAGTCTGAGCGGCTGACAGGTGGGCCAGCATGTGCTGACTGGGCATTGACTAGCCTGCTGACTGGATAAATGCTGATTTAATTACAGAAATTCATTTAAAGATCATTTTAACTCCAAATATATCCAAATAAATTGTAGAAAATTTAAAAAATTTCTAGAAAATTATAGAAAATATTTCTAAGTGTTTAGAAGCTAAATAAAAATATTTTATCTCAAAAATATCATTGTGTGACCCAACGGTAAATCCCAAAGGACTATAAAAAAAAAAATTTTATAGGTTTTAATTATCTATAAACCTCCAAAATTCTAATAAATCCAAAAAAAATCCTAGAAAATTTTAAAAATATATTTCTAGTTGTCTAGAGCCCAAATAAAAATATTTGATCACAAAATACCTCCGTGTGACCCTACAAAAATTCCCAGAAGCATATAAAAATAATAAACCTATAGATATTAATTATCTAAGAATCTCCAAAAATTCTATAAAAATATAAAATAAATAAATAATATATTTGGACTACCTGGAGACCATATGTGACCTAAAAATTACCCTACTGTACATATAGGCTTGGTTGTGATCCCTTGTGATCCTAAAATCAAATCCTTAAATAAATTTTTTTTAAAATTAGAAACCAGGTGCTACACTACGACCTCACTAATCCAGGGCACCAACTAATCAGAGAATGAAAAGAGTAAAAAGAGGGAGAGGAGATTAAATAAGGAAGATAGAGAAAAATGAGTGGCCATTAGATGTGTGCCACCACACTAGTCAAGGGCACCCACCAATCAGAGCCCTCCTTAAGAAAACAAAGTGCCCAATGAGAAAAAGGCAGCATAGTAAGAAATTGATGACTGTGCCAGCACCAAAAAATGATATATCAGCGGTATATCGGCGGTATACTAGTCAAATAGAAAAATCCTATTTTGGGTATTTCCAGGGACACTAGTATATGTACGGGACCTAATATAGATTTATGGTACTTCCAATGGTCTATCTACGGGTCTAGGTTGGTCTCCCTATCATTATCTTCCCAAAAACTGAAATCCAAATCAAGTTACATAATTCAATTGATCAGTTTAGACCTGTTCATTATCCTACAAGCGATTTGTCCATATGGGCTCTCGAAACTCTATTAGGAGTGGTACTTGTAATACAAGTATATGATAACGTTCATGTACTAGATACAAGAAAAATATGAAGTTATAGGATACATGATAAAATACTCGGTGGCCGGAGAGTTAGGGAGGGGTGATGGTGATGCTGGTGTTGTTGATGATGGTAGCGGTGGTTTCCAACGAGGTGGCACCGGCAGGGTGGCCGGAAGTAGGGGTAGTGGGCATCTAGGGTTAGGGTTTTGTTTTCTTGGTTGTATCGAACACATGTCCGTTAGGATGGGTGTCTGGGGTGTCAGATACGGAAGAAAAATTGTAAATGTAATAGAAAGATGTGGAAGGGAATGGGTGGACACGGACACAATGCAGCTATGGTTATTATGGTGACAATTGTTGTTGTGGTGGAATTAGGTTTTTCGAAAAAAGGAAACGAACATGGCAGTTAAATAGGTTATAAAAGTCCTAAATAGATAAAGGATTATATATGTAATGGATTAATCTTCCCCTTAATTATAAATTTTAAAAGCAAAATCAATCTAATCACAATCATATAAATGATTACAATAATAGTTTAAAATAATACTCAATATTATCAAATAATTTAAATCATATAAATTCAAATCTAATAAAGTAATCGATTACCATAATAATTCAAAATGATAATCGATGTTATCAAATAATGTAAAGTATATTTTTATAAATGCAATCCTTATTTAAAAATAAATTGATAAATTCCTTATTGTTCAAAAATATTTATAATTTTAGAACCATTTTTTCAAACCCAATCTTTTGTATGTCCAAAAGAATAATGACCACAATCTTATTATTCCAATAATAAAATTTCAAGAATTGTTTTTATCAAAACAAACTACTACTTCAAACTATAAATTTTAAGCTAATTTTTGAAATGCAGAAAAAATAACAAAGTGTCTTATTCAAAGTTTTCAAAGAGAATTTTCTTTTTCAACCACAACATTTCAAATAAATAAATTAATAAAATTAATAAAATTTTGAAAATTCGAAAAATTGGGATTACATTCTTCCACGTGGATGATCACATTCTGATTAGAAAATTGTAGCTTAACGCTAAAATTCTACCATATGTTCTCTCAAATCCCTTCAATTATTATGATTTGAGAAATATACATAGCTTCCGTACTAAACCTAATTAACTTTGTTATAACTCTAACTTATCTCTATCTAACATAGGTACTCTAGTAGAATGGTCGCACACACACAACCAATTCAAATTCCTTCAAAGCTCACATGTGCACGAAGTCCGTACGCACCTTTTAATGTAATCGATTCGCGACCAAGTCATCCGATTTGTCGGAACGGACCCCGTATCATAGATTTTTTTTTTGAAACTATTTTTTATCGATTTTTAAACTAATTTATTTCAAATTTTAATAAAATTAAATCTAAAATAGCATTTTCGTGTAGTATATGTTGTCTATTACGCTGTTCAATTAGTTTTTTAAAATTCTCGATATCCGGCCTGAAAATCGACTTCCAAAATAGCGTTCCGGGACAATTTTCGTGTCCATAAATTTGATATTCTTTTTTATTTTGGAACTCAATTTTTGTCGCGTACATCCAATTAAAACAATCTACTTGAAGGGAATCGAAGACGGTTGGTTGTCTACGCACCTGCGCAATCGGTTCAACAACGGTCGAATGGGGTGGAAGAAATCACATCATAGAATGGAAGGGAAAGAAAATCAATTCCTTGGCATCATTTCCTTTGAGAAATTAAAATTCCATTTGATTTTCCTTTCCATGTTTGAAAATGACAAAGAATTTGAAAAAGAAATTGAATACTTTCAAGTGGAAAAGTAATTACTTGCTTGGATTCTTCTTCCATTCGGAATCACTTTCATTTACTCATCAATTCCTTTGTCATCCAAACATAGAAAAGTAATCCATTTTCTTTCCAACCTCTCATGATTCCACAAACCAAACCAAGCCTAACATCAAAAACGTAGGAAATGAATGACTTTTTTTGTTTCCGAACCCCATGATTTCGTCAACCAAACGAGGACTAAGATGACATGTAATCCAACAACCATTAATGGTCGGGTCCTTAAAATTAAGAACTCATGATTTCCTCTAGGATTTTTGCATAAATTATAAGAATAACAAATAAATACTATGAATAAATAAAAACAATTTTCAACTTGTTATCTACATCATTAGTACTGATTTGACTTTACATTAGTATATCAATAAATACATCATTAGTAATGATATAGAAAATTCTGGTCTAAGCTTCATCTCACCGTCACCAGCTGGTGTACATTGATCATGTTTTTTTTTTTTCCTAACAAAAAATAATTAGCAAAAACAGTCTTTGTCACGTATCCTTCTTGTTTACTCAAACGACATTTGAATCCCAATCCTCTAATTGTTTCAATAATCATACAGCATTAATAATAATAATAATTACAACTCAGATCATTAAAAAAAAAACTATTTCTTGTTCTTGGTCAAGACTGGGATGAGGATGATGAGAAGAATGACGATGAGGACGACAATGGCGATGCACGTCCACTTCCTGGTGTTCTTCTGGGTGGAGCGGGCCACCTGCAGCTGCTCGGCGCCCCTCTGCACGAAGGACTTGGCCTTCCCGACCTGCATCTCGATGTCGTCGAGCTGCTCCCCCTGCGCGCTCACCAGCACCGCCATGTCCATGAACACCTGCTGCAGCTCCAGGAGGCTCCTCTCCAGCTCCCTGGCCGCCCCGTGCCGCTCCTGGATCTCCGCTATCACGTCCACCACCCTCCCCCTCCCCTGCTCCTCGATCGCCCTCTGCAGGAACCTCTCCCCCTCTCCCGTCTCCACCAGCTGCTCCACCGTCTCCTCGTCCGCCTTCTCTCCCGTCACCGTGTAGTATCTATACCAAATAATAAATTTTAATATGGTATCAGAACAATCCACGTTCAAATATAAAGTCAAACCAACTAAGTTTTAGTATTTTTTTTTTTTCTTTCTGCACAAATAATTCAGTGAAATAAAAATTTTAACATGACATCAGAACAAACAATCCATGTTCGAAAACAATCCACGTTCGAATCTAAAGTCAAACTGTCCGAGCTCTCTAGCCTAGTGGTATTAGAGCGGACATCCGGAGGGACCGGCAAGGTTCGAGCCCCCCAATTGTGTGTGTGCGTGTGATTTCAAAAAAAAAAAAAAAAAAAATCTAAAGTCAAACCAACTAAGTTTTAGTATAAAAAAAATCCTTTCTGCACAGATAATTCAGTAAAATAAATTTTTTAACATGACATGAGAACAATCCACGATCAAAGCTAAAGTCAAAGCAACTAAGTTTTAGTTTTTTTTCTACACAAATAATCAGTAAAATAAAAAATTTATCGTGGTATCAGAACAATCCACGTTCGAATCTAAAGTCAAACTAAGTAAGTTTTTGTTTTTTTTCCTTTCTGTGTAAATAATTCAGTTGCTATTATGGATTTCTAATGATAGGTATCGAAGCCGTGGTGTGTCTGAAATGTGTCATGTCGAATCCGTGTGGTATGGAGCTTTAATTACCTTCTGGCGACAGCCTCCCTGTAGTCGGATCCGATCTCTTTCCTGAGCTCCGAGAAGCTCTCCATCTGGTCCTTGAGCTTCTTCCTCAGCCCGGCCACGACGGACGTCCGCGTCCGGTCCGTGGACGTGCCGGGGCCGCAGCCGGCGACGGACCTGTTGGCGGCGTTGGCGCGGTCGAGCGACTCGAGCCGGAGCTTGATGAGCTTGGCCTTCCTGAGCGCGAGGGCGACGTCGGCGTCCATCCGGGAGCGGAGGGCGCGGACGGCGGAGGCGGCGTGGAGGGTCTTGCCGGCCTCGCTGGAGTCGTGGAGGGAGCGGTGGAGGCGCTCCACCTCCTTGAGCTCGTCCTTGATCCCCTCGACGTCCTCAAAGAAGCGGTCGAGGTTGGCGCCGCTCGCGGAGGAGGCGCCCACGGGGCCCCCGCCGAAGCTCGGGTGGCGGCTCATCTCGACGCCGCCGGCGAACGTCGGGGGGTCGGCCGCCTCGCGCTGCCACGAGCCGGAGAAGAGGCTGTTCATGTTGTGCTGTTTGGAATTTGGATCGGATCGGATGGGAGAGGGAGAGGGAGAGGGAGAGAGAGAAAAGGAAAACGCGGGTTTGCTGCGTCTCTTGCCTATTAAGCTTATAATATTTGGGCTGGAGGAGCTTAGGGGGATAATCCGAAATGGAGCACGTTGCCAGGGACTTGTATATAAAACTCCCTAATATTTTATATCATTTTGGAAGAACATTTTTATTTCTAGTGGTCCAAGTGGATTTAAGACTTGACTTGGATGGATGAGGACACTAGCCATGTCCAACTTTACTACTAACAATTTGGACTTTTTGGTTGATAAAAATCAAGTATGTTGTTAATATGTGTCCTAAGGTATTATTTGGAAGGAGAAAAAATGGGAAGACAAATAATACTGAGAATAAGAAAAATAAAAGAAAAATTAAAAGTAGCGGTGTATTGAAAAAAAAAAAAAAAAGAGGAAATGAGGGAAGAAAAATTGAATATTTTAATTTAAAAAGTGTAATCTAGACCAAATAAATAATTTTTAAAATAATTTTTTGAATAATTAATTGCTTATTGGATATAAATAAAAAGTTTCAAAGCAAAAAGTTATTCTATTTATTGTTTATTGAATGAAGATAACAATTTCCAGTATAAAAGCTATCAATTAATTGTTATTAACATGTGCCTTCAGAGCACATGTTAATAAAATCCTAAAATCAATGCCGGAATTTAGATTTGAGATGCGAACCCTAAAATTGGGTGTCCTATAAGCTTAATATTTAGAAAGAAAAAAGATTTCATTGACCATGATACTTATAATATCATCAACACAAAAAATTAAAAATAAAACAATAAATAGTATATAAAAATCTTTATGCGGATTAAAAAGATTAGAATTCTGCTGGACTTTTGTTCAAAATTGAGCTTACATATATTAAATAATATAAAATAATTAGTATTCTCTAAAAAAAATTAGTTCTGGAACAACCGTCTCATAAACCTTTGTTATTCCCAAGGCGTAATTTTCGATAAAAAAAAAGAAACAAAACTGTTGTCTCAATAGCAACAACGTTTCATAGCAACACTTCAAAGAAGGTGCACACAAAGATCCTTGGAGGATTCTGGGTAACAGAAATCTAAAGAGATTTCGTTACAACAGCAAACGAAAGTAGAGCTTCTTTTAGGAAGGTACAAATCGAGTTGCTAGCAGCATGTTGTGGCAGTCTAGTTTAACAGGCTGAATTGGATATTGTATTTGGTTTTGTCATTGATTTACGTATTTAAATAATTGTAAATTTATTGTAGGGCACCCCATCGCCTATGTGCACAGATTTGAGCAGTAAATTCTCGACAGATATTGTCTTTGAAACTTACGCCGAAGCATTAGAATGGTGCAGAGAAGTTGGAAGGCAAACCAACACAACCCTTGTAACTTCAAGGTCGCTACGGTGTCGGCCGAAGCGTAAAACTGCAGAGATTGGCTGTGAAAGAGGTGGGACGTATAGGGTACATCGTAAAAAAAGTGAACTTCTCCCAATAATATCTGGGAAGAAAGAGGCAGGCTCAAGGAAATGTGGTTGTCCATTCAAGCTAGTGTTGGGGTGCAAGACCGGCGAGAAGTGGACAGTTGTGGTACGTAATGGGATCCACAATCATACTATTCCGGAGACGCTAACTGGTCATGCCTACGTCGGAAGATTGAAAGATGATGAGAAAAAGTTAGTTACAGAAATGTCAGCTTCCGAAGTTGCTCCAAAAGAAATTTATTCTGCGCTGCTTCAGAAGAATGAGAGGAACAAGTCCACTATGAGGACAATTTATAATGCACTAGCGAGGTCTAGAACGAGGACTCTAAAAGAAAGAATGGCGATGCAACAAGTGATAAAATTGCTCGCCGAAAATCATTATGTGGAATACCATAGAAGACTGCCGGTGAGCAATGAAGTCGTTTCTCTGTTTTGGTCTCATCCGGATTGTACACAGTTGGCACGGTCCTTCGCCGATGTTTTGGTTCTTGATTGCACCTACAAGACTAATAAATTCAAGATGCCTCTTCTTCACATTGTTGGGTTCACTTCAACTCGAAGGACATTTTCAGTTGCCTTTTGTTTTATGAGGACCGAAAGAGGAAGGAGAAGCTCCATACTCGTAGAAAGAAACATAATACGAGTGCTGCAAACACACTCGATGCGTACATTGGTGCTTTTGTGCCCGGCATGCGGGAATATATTTGGTCTATTGATGATGTGCCCAAAGACAGACATTGTGGATATCATGTGCTTGCGCGGCATCTAGGCTACCCCGCTAAAGACGGATGGAGACAAGTTAGAGCTGAGCTATATATTGAGCTGGAGTCTCATCTTTCATTCTATAGCAAAATACTTGGGCAAGAATATGTTGGCGAATTGTTGACAAGCATTCCATGCGACACCCAGACTACTGGACCAGAGCATTACCTGGACATACCTTCTGGTGCATATCTGTTCGCTAACAATTACAAGATCCCAATTATCGTTTTTTCCAAGCACAACAACAACACATTTTTTCCAATGTGCGCTCCTCCGAAGGACTACAGTATTGTCACGACCCGCATCCTGTATAGGGGCACGAGAAGTGGTTACGTCCAGCCTACGCCGCAGTGTCGGCGGTAGTAAGCTGTTCTAGGTTGCTAACTAATCTCATGCAGTGAATATAAAAAGTACTTGTCCAGATATCAGTTCCGAATGGAGGGCAAGTAAAGGGTATGATCTACTCAAACACAGTCTAAGCACGAAAAGATAACACAGAAGTTATACCTAAGGAATTAAAGACAACAACAACTAACTGCTAAAATAATACTCCAATATCTCAAACCAACTTAATACAGACTCAATATCTTAACTTTAATACATCAAGCCAAAACATGAAAGCTAAAGTAGTCTACTAGCTAATCTCCTGAATCACTCCTGAGAGTCAGAACCAAAGGTAGCTAATCCATCGCCAGGTCCATGGTAAGCAGGGCATGTGTCCACAGGATTATCATCTGTAATATTTTCAACATGTCCAATCAGGACGGGAACGAGTACAACTCATCAAGAAAAACCCAAGTAAATGACAAAGAACTATAAAGCAGTTATAGACAGTTTTATTGATGAGCATGGCAGTTCTATACAGGTAATGATGGCATAGAGGGACAGTAAGATACAAGAAAAGAAAGGTAACTAAAACAAGAGAAGAATTATGGCAATGAAGACTGTAATAAAAGCTAACTGAACTAGAATAATATGTACGAGTCCAGACAGTACGATATAAGTCTAATGTAATCCCAGTGTGAGTCCAGTCCATATAATCTGATACCAGATAATTTCTAGTACAAGATGAGTCCAACAGTGATCAAAGAAACCAGGGTGAGTCCAACTATGATCTAACAGTGTGTTTTAAAACACCGAGGTCGACATGTAAACGGCTGTAGGTATCAGGCACATCTCTCACTGATCAGGCAAGAGATGGCTATGCTTCCAGTAGATTCCAGTAGGAGATTCCGGATTTAGGGTATGTCTACATGTCTTACTCAATATTTTCCCGCCCAGCAAGTGAATCCAGTACAAGACACAAAAATCGAGATGAGTCCGGCCAATACATGATGATTCCAGAAATGATTCCGGAATGATTCCAGTGATTCCAGTAATAGAGATCAGTAAGTAAGGTATGTGTCGCATACATGAATCCAGAAATATCCATACGTGTTGATACAGAGAATCACATAGAACTAACTAGAACTGAAATACAGTAATCGACAAATAAATGAGAGAATTATCAGAGAATGTACTCGCCTGTTACTCTGAAAAGAGTAGTGTAATATCAGATGTCTGTACCAGGGTCACAATGTCCTAAAATAGAGTAATACAGTTATGACATGTCCAAAATGAAGGTAAATGAAATCTGCAATGCAATCTATATGAATTCTAAGCCAATCTAGGTCAAAGTCAAACTTGGTCAACTCTACAGTCAAACTAAGTCAAATCAAATCATACTAGGTCACATAGAATCAAACTAAGTCATACAAGGTCAAACAAGGTCAAACAAGTCTAATCTAGGTTAATTTGGTTAAGGTTTGACCTATAGTTGACTTTGGTCAACCATGGTCAAACTTGTAGTCAAACTAGGCCCAATAGGCCTAAGGTCAAGTCTAGACTCATGGGTCATGGGCCATAGGCTAACTCTATAGCCCATAGGCTAGTAACCTAGGTCAATGGTCATAGGGTTCATAGGTTTATACCTACAATAGAATCTATACAAATATATATATAACCTATATATAAAGGGTCACTATGTAATATACCCATAACCCCACATATATATATAAACATATATATACACTAATATATATCTATAACATATATATATACATACAAAATGTATATGTATATTACCTAATACATATATACAATATATATATAGATATAGAGAGAGGGAAAGAGAGAGAGAGACAGGGAGAGAGAGGGGAATGGTTTGGACAGGGGGGGTTTCCTGGAATCAGGAACCAAGAAATCCCAGCCCCAAACACACACATACACAGTACATATATACAATGTATGTATATACATACACAACAACCTACACACACAACCCAATACCCTGAAAACTCACCCACACACACACATACATATATACTACATATATATACACTGAAAATACACATGTACAAGCATTAATCATACTAAAATTAGATTTGAAATTCGTTTTGGAAAACTGGAAACAATTCCAAAACTGGAAAACTGGACTGTGAACCTAGATCTTAGGTTAAACCAAACTCCAACTAAACCGAGCTAAGACAACCTAATCTTGGTTGGTAATTGAAGCCCCTAGGTTAGTCTAGGATCCTAATGGCCTGACACGGTGTCACGACACGACACGGCGTGTCCACGAGGGTCTAAAGTCACTCGGGTAAATTAGGCACACACTGATACACACGTATCAGTGCAAAACTAAAAAAGGGTCTAGGACACGACACAAGGCGACACAGGCCTCGTGCTCGTACCCGAAGGTGCGCCTAGGGTTGGGCTTCGTGTCCATGGCCCTGATACGCGTCCACGTGTCGTGTAGAGTGGACACGACACGCGTATCAGAAGCCCTAAAATACGTGTTTTAGACCGCGTGTCAGTGATTTCGCGTGTCTCGTATTCGCGACACGGGACACGTGACACCACGTGGTTGTGTCCAATGTGTTCGCCTATGGATAGGCTTCGTGTCCATGACACTACGAAGTGTCCACGTGTCGTGTACAGTGAACACGACACGCTCAAAGTCAAGTGTCTGTGTGTGCGTGCACTGTCAGTGCACGACCAGTGCACGTGTCCGTGCTCTCTCGACACGACACCAACGTGTCTCAAACTCGAGGGGGGGGCATGACAGAGGTTGCCCCCTCCTCTGTGTCAAATTTCCCGTGTCCTCGTGTCCTACAGTGTCCGTGCTAAGTGTCGAGTAGCAGGGGAGGCTGCACAGCCTCGTGCACGCGTGTCGAGGGGTCGTGTGCTCCACACGTGGCACGTAGGGCCTCGTGCTCGTGTCAGTGGGTAGCCTAGGTCTAGGACTAGGGATTAGGCATGACACTTTGTGTCCACGACACGTGTGGTCATGACACGAAGTGTCGAACAGTGGGGTTTAATCAGTGTGCAGTGCAGTGCAGTGCAGTGCTTAACAGTGTGTTCGTGTCCAATTTGGACACGGACACGACACGATAACGTGCTCAGTCCTAGGGTTTCGTGTCCTACATGTCTAGGGCTACCCAAAAATATAATTTGTTTCACAAAAACATAAGGTTTAGTCCTAAGTGGCATTTACACAAACACTGAAATTAAGACACAGACACGTGTCCGATACGGACACCAAAACATATCAAAATCCCACCAAACTTTACCCACAGTATTGTTATCCCTATATGAATGCACTTATGAAAGAAAAACAGGAATTTGACTAGGTTTGTGAGAAAATACCTATTGAGTGAAAACTCAAGAAAACAACTTCTTGGGGGGGGGTTGTTCACTGTCCTTGGGGGTGCCCACAGCTAGGGTATCCTTGCTAGCTAGCCTTCCTTGGTATCCTCACTAGTAGGGGGTTCCAACGCAAGAAACGGGGCTCAATTTGGTGGAGAAATGGTCAAGTTATGGAGGTGTGAAGTTGAGGGAAAACCTAAACTCCAATGTATTGAAAATGAAGCCTTTCTTGTGAAGGGTGTACACATATGGAGAGGGGGTGTTCTTGGCTGCCATGGGGGGGTAGGGGTAGGCTATAGGGTCCCCTTCCACCTTGCAAGACTTAGTCTCTAAGGCTTTGACTAGGGGTTAGATATTCTAGGTTTCTAAAATATCCTAGAAAGTTAAATATCTAGATATTTATCAACCTAGATATTTACACATAAAGTAAATATCTACACTTAGTCTTCTAGGTTAGTGACTAACCCCTAGATTAGGCTAAACTAGCTTAGGGACTAACATAACACTAATCAATAATTAAATAATAATAAAAACACATAAATTCAAATAATTTCAAATAAATCCTAGAAAATTACCAAAATACCCTTTAGGCTAAAAAGCCCTAATTTGATGTTCTAAGCCTATGGCTAAGCTCTCATGGTCATGGCAACTTCTAAGTTAGAGAAAACTAGGGTTTACACTAAGTTATACTAACCAAAATCACAAAGTCATAAGCCATGACTTAGAAAATAATTTTAAATTAACTAAAATCACCAAAAATCATATCATGACTAAAACACCATTAATAAATAATAAAAATAATAAATTTTCAAAAATACCCCAATTTCAGAAAACTGGGTCTTACAAGTCTACCCTCCTTAGAGAAATTTCGTCCTCGAAATTAAGATAGTCGTACCCCTTCTAGGTCAAACCCTCAACAATCAAAGTCAGAGTTACTACTTAGCAGCATACAAGGTCAACAAGTAAAATGTGGGTAGTAGACCTATACTGGGTCATGTCCAATAAATTGGACTGGTAGGTTTAGGTCAAGGGTGTCCCCAATTTAAATTGGAATCAAAAGTAACTCTATGGGGTAATTTAGGATGAAGTCTTGTGTCAGGAAAGTCGTACTAAGCAATTGAAGTATAAAATGGTGTGCCTTAGTGGGATACTAAGGTCATGGGTGTAGGTTGTCAAGTCTAGGTCATGCCTGTGAAATTGGTTTTGAGAAAACAACTAGTCTTGTGCTCCTAATTTAAAAGTCATGGTAATGTGCCTACGATGATCATAATTAGAGTGGGAATGGTCAATGGCCTAAATTTAAACCAGAAGTTGTGATGCAATAGTAGTACAAGGATAGGTTAAATGGGATAGTCTGTGACTATGGGTATTAGACTAGGTAGGTAAGAAAACAATGAATCAATAGGGTTAAGAGGTTTACCATTCTATGGTTAGAGCTACTCTTCTAAGTCAAAGGTATAGCACATACATCAATTCCTTCCTAAAGGATTATATTAACAATTAGAGCTACTCCTACTCCTACTCCTACTCCTACTCCTAAGTAAGAGATAAAATCAAAAGAACTATCAGGTCAAATTCATCAAAAATAAGAAATAGGTAGGAGCATATGGAATTGGATTTCAAGACAGATATAATGAAACAAGATGGGAATGGATTTGAAAGAACAGAACCTGCAAGTGGCTCCATCCATGTAGAATAATATATGAAAGCGAACCAAAGTGCAATAGGTTGATCAGACTATCATGCACCGGCCCTGATTAGACAATATGTTAGTGGGTACTAGCCCCCAATAAAATATGTCGTGATCAAGCTCGATAAAATATAAGCTTGCAAAACTAAGGCTAAATTAGCAGTAAAGAAGGTCAAAATATAAGGGAGGTAATGATGAATAAGGTTAAATAGTCCAAGATCCCTTAAACATCAAGGAGTGAGGGTAAATTAAAACAAGAGGAAAAGAGTTTTCAATATCGAAGTTCAAAATAAGATTCTCAAGGGTCGTCCCGGAATCTCTCATGAAATCCTAACAGTGATTGGGTATACTCTCATCCTAATACCTTAATTCCTATATTCTATCGCAGGCTCGTAGCAGTACAACTAAGTCGTCGTGCTACTACGAAATCGCACAAATGCGACTCTCGACTAAAACCTATTCCTTAATTCCTATCGCAGGCATGCTTGGTACAATAACGTAACCAAACAATTTAGTCGACAGACCTGCATGGGCCACCACTAAAAACGTGTCACGACCCGTACCCTGTATAGGGACACGAGAAGTGGTTACGTCCAGCCTACGCCGCAGTGTCGGCGGTAGTAAGCTGTTCTAGGTTGCTAACTAATCTCATGCAGTGAATATAAAAAGTACTTGTCCAGATATCAGTTCCGAATGGAGGGCAAGTAAAGGGTATGATCTACTCAAACATAGTCTAAGCACGAAAAGATAACACAGAAGTTATACCTAAGGAATTAAAGACAACAACAACTAACTGCTAAAATAATACTCCAATATCTCAAACCAACTTAATACAGACTCAATATCTTAACTTTAATACATCAAGCCAAAACATGAAAGCTAAAGTAGTCTACTAGCTAATCTCTTGAATCACTCATGAGAGTCAGAACCAAAGGTAGCTAATCCATCGCCAGGTCCATGGTAAGCAGGGCATGTGTCCACAGGATTATCATCTGTAATATTTTCAACAGGTCCAATCAGGACGGGAACGAGTACAACTCATCAAGAAAAACCCAAGTAAATGACAAAGAACTATAAAGCAGTTATAGACAGTTTTATTGATGAGCATGGCAGTTCTATACAGGTAATGATGGCATAGAGGGACAGTAAGATACAAGAAAAGAAAGGTAACTAAAACAAGAGAAGAATCATGGCAATGAAGACTGTAATAAAAGCTAACTGAACTAGAATAATATGTACGAGTCCAGACAGTACGATATAAGTCTAATATAATCCCAGTGTGAGTCCAGTCCATATAATCTGATACCAGATAATTTCCAGTACAAGATGAGTCCAACAGTGATCAAAGAAACCAGGGTGAGTCCAACTATGATCTAACAGTGTGTTTTAAAACACCGAGGTCGACATGTAAACGGCTGTAGGTATCAGGCACATCTCTCACTGATCAGGCAAGAGATGGCTATGCTTCCAGTAGATTCCAGTAGAAGATTCCGGATTTGGGGTATGTCTACATGTCTTACTCAATATTTCCCCGCCCAGCAAGTGAATCCAGTACAAGACACAAAAATCGAGATGAGTCCGGCCAATACATGATGATTCCAGAAATGATTCCGGAATGATTCCAGTGATTCCAGTAATAGAGATCAGTAAGTAAGGTATGTGTCGCATATATGAATCCAGAAATATCCATACGTGTTGATACAGAGAATCACATAGAACTAACTAGAACTGAAATACAGTAATCGACAAATAAATGAGAGAATTATCAGAGAATGTACTCGCCTGTTACTCTGAAAAGAGTAGTGTAATATCAGATGTCTGTACCAGGGTCACAATGTCCTAAAATAGAGTAATACAGTTATGACATGTCCAAAATAAAGGTAAATGAAATCTGCAATGCAATCTATATGAATTCTAAGCCAATCTAGGTCAAAGTCAAACTTGGTCAACTCTACAGTCAAACTAAGTCAAATCAAATCATACTAGGTCACATAGAATCAAACTAAGTCATACAAGGTCAAACAAGGTCAAACAAGTCTAATCTAGGTTAATTTGGTTAAGGTTTGACCTATAGTTGACTTTGGTCAACCATGGTCAAACTTGTAGTCAAACTAGGCCCAATAGGCCTAAGGTCAAGTCTAGACTCATGGGTCATGGGCCATAGGCTAACTCTATAGCCCATAGGCTAGTAACCTAGGTCAATGGTCATAGGGTTCATAGGTTTATACCTACAATAGAATCTATACAAATATATATATAACCTATATATAAAGGGTCACTATGTAATATACCCATAACCCCACATATATATATAAACATATATATACACTAATATATATCTATAACATATATATATACATACAAAATGTATATGTATATTACCTAATACATATATACAATATATATATAGATATAGAGAGAGGGAAAGAGAGAGAGAGACAGGGAGAGAGAAGGGAATGGTTTGGACAGGGGGGGTTTCCTGGAATCAGGAACCAAGAAATCCCAGCCCCAAACACACACATACACAGTACATATATACAATGTATGTATATACATACACAACAACCTACACACACAACCCAATACCCTGAAAACTCACCCACACACACATATACATATATACTACATATATATACACTGAAAATACACATGTACAAGCATTAATCATACTAAAATTAGATTTGAAATTCGTTTTGGAAAACTGGAAACAATTCCAAAACTGGAAAACTGGACTGTGAACCTAGATCTTAGGTTAAACCAAACTCCAACTAAACCGAGCTAAGACAACCTAATCTTGGTTGGTAATTGAAGC
Source organism: Iris pallida (assembly GCA_029216955.1). NCBI lineage: Eukaryota > Viridiplantae > Streptophyta > Magnoliopsida > Asparagales > Iridaceae > Iris > Iris pallida. Next base: position 6,059,163 of record JANAVB010014799.1, read on the forward strand.
CCCTAGGTTAGTCTAGGATCCTAATGGTCTGACACGGTGTCACGACACGACACGGCGTGTCCACGAGGGTCTAAAGTCACTCGGGTAAATTAGGCACACACTGATACACACGTATCAGTGCAAAACTAAAAAAGGGTCTAGGACACGACACAAGGCGACACAGGCCTCGTGCTCGTACCCGAAGGTGCGCCTAGGGTTGGGCTTCGTGTCCATGGCCCTGATACGCGTCCACGTGTCGTGTAGAGTGGACACGACACGCGTATCAGAAGCCCTAAAATACGTGTTTTAGACCGCGTGTCAGTGATTTCGCGTGTCTCGTATTCGCGACACGGGACACGTGACACCACGTGGTTGTGTCCAATGTGTTCGCCTATGGATAGGCTTCGTGTCCATGACACTACGAAGTGTCCACGTGTCGTGTACAGTGAACACGACACGCTCAAAGTCAAGTGTCTGTGTGTGCGTGCACTGTCAGTGCACGACCAGTGCACGTGTCCGTGCTCTCTCGACACGACACCAACGTGTCTCAAACTCGAGGGGGGGCATGACAGAGGTTGCCCCCTCCTCTGTGTCAAATTTCCCGTGTCCTCGTGTCCTACAGTGTCCGTGCTAAGTGTCGAGTAGCAGGGGAGGCTGCACAGCCTCGTGCACGCGTGTCGAGGGGTCGTGTGCTCCACACGTGGCACGTAGGGCCTCGTGCTCGTGTCAGTGGGTAGCCTAGGTCTAGGACTAGGGATTAGGCATGACACTTTGTGTCCACGACACGTGTGGTCATGACATGAAGTGTCGAACAGTGGGGTTTAATCAGTGTGCAGTGCAGTGCAGTGCAGTGCTTAACAGTGTGTTCGTGTCCAATTTGGACACGGACACGACACGATAACGTGCTCAGTCCTAGGGTTTCGTGTCCTACATGTCTAGGGCTACCCAAAAATATAATTTGTTTCACAAAAACATAAGGTTTAGTCCTAAGTGGCATTTACACAAACACTGAAATTAAGACACAGACACGTGTCCGATACGGACACCAAAACACATCAAAATCCCACCAAACTTTACCCACAGTATTGTTATCCCTATATGAATGCACTTATGAAAGAAAAACAGGAATTTGACTAGGTTTGTGAGAAAATACCTATTGAGTGAAAACTCAAGAAAACAACTTCTTGGGGGGGGGGGGGTTGTTCACTGTCCTTGGGGGTGCCCACAGCTAGGGTATCCTTGCTAGCTAGCCTTCCTTGGTATCCTCACTAGTAGGGGGTTCCAACGCAAGAAACGGGGCTCAATTTGGTGGAGAAATGGTCAAGTTATGGAGGTGTGAAGTTGAGGGAAAACCTAAACTCCAATGTATTAAAAATGAAGCCTTTCTTGTGAAGGGTGTACACATATGGAGAGGGGGTGTTCTTGGCTGCCATGGGGGGGTAGGGGTAGGCTATAGGGTCCCCTTCCACCTTGCAAGACTTAGGGTCCGTTTGGATAGTGTTTCTAAAATTTTGTCCTGAAAACAGTTTTCTGAAAATAAGTTATAAAGTTGTTTTCTGAGTATCGAAATTCTGAGTTTGCGTTTGGTTACTTTCATCTGAAAAATAATTTTTAAATAAAATATTTTTAGAAAGCAATTTTTAACTGTGTCCAATTGTATCCCTCCCAAAATTGTTCGTGTCCACGTGTGTCTGAATTCTCTTCGGCGTCTACGACGAGGTCCGGTGGACGAGTTCGACACAAAGCCAGCCGTTACCACGAATGAGAGGCTGCAGTTGCCGACCTCAATCTCAGTCGCAGGAATCACCGTGTGCGACGGCCACCCGCAGCTCCGGCGTCTAGGGCTCAAGCGAGTTCGTCGGGCGGCGGGACATCGTTGGCGAGTTTGCCGTGCGGGCTGCGAGGCGTCATCGGCGAGTTCGACTGGAGTCGTCGTGCGACGAGTTCGTCATGCTGGCGGCGGGGCGTCGTGCGGCAAGTTCGTCGGGTGGCGGGGCATCGTTTGCGAGTTTGAATGGAGGCGTCGTGCGGCGAGTTCGCTGTGCGGGCGGCGGGACGTCGTGGAGGAGGAGGGCGGAGGCGGAGGAGGGGGAGCTCGAGGAGGGGGAGGGCGGAGGAGGAGCTCGAGGGGGCGAGGAGGAGGAGCTCGAGGAGGGGGAGGGCGGAGGAGGAAGAAGAGCTCGAGGAGAGGAAGAGCCTCCGCCGCCGATCGAGCTTAGTCCTCCGCCGGCATCATTTCGAATCCCTTCCCCAAATTCTGCTGGGTGAGGGAAAGGAGAGGCAAAGAGGAAAAAAATTTTGGAGGAGGAGAGAGAATCGAGGGGTGAGAGGGAAGGGATGGTTTGGGGGGGGCCCGCCAACAGTAGAAACAGTACAAGAGTTGTGCTGAGAAAAGAGCTTTTGGCTCTTCTCTGAAATCGAAGTTATAACATTAGTTTTTTCAAAAAAAAATTTTTGAGTGTAAATGTAGGCCACTCAACCAAACACAGTTTTCTGCTGTTGTAACGTTTAAACTCAGAAAACTGAGTTTAAACTTACAACCAAACGGGCCCTTAGTCTCTAAGGCTTTGACTAGGGGTTAGATATTCTAGGTTTCTAAAATATCCTAGAAAGTTAAATATCTAGATATTTATCAACCTAGATATTTACACATAAAGTAAATATCTACACTTAGTCTTCTAGGTTAGTGACTAACCCCTAGATTAGGCTAAACTAGCTTAGGGACTAACATAACACTAATCAATAATTAAATAATAATAAAAACACATAAATTCAAATAATTCCAAATAAATCCTAGAAAATTACCAAAATACCCTTTAGGCTAAAAAGCCCTAATTTGATGTTCTAAGCCTATGGCTAAGCTCTCATGGTCATGGCAACTTCTAAGTTAGAGAAAACTAGGGTTTACACTAAGTTATACTAACCAAAATCACAAAGTCATAAGCCATGACTTAGAAAATAATTTTAAATTAACTAAAATCACCAAAAATCATATCATGACTAAAACACCATTAATAAATAATAAAAATAATAAATTTTCAAAAATACCCCAATTTCAGAAAACTGGGTCTTACAAGTATATCCACTCTAAATACAATTGGACTCGTCGGAGATCACTTTATTATCCCGCGGTTGATTGGGCACTCTCCTATTCCTTCCCCTGCGTCACTTTGGTGGAAACATGCACCGGAAGAATCCCTCGCTTGGGTAACACCCTACGAAGATGCAATAAATGTTTACAAGAAAATCACGAACTTCGTGGAACCTATACCGCGGCCGGAGGGCCACTATGATGTATTAATTGACTGATGTACAGTTGACGAAGCGTAACTTTTTGCATAGACTCAGATATAGTTGACAAAGCGTAACATTTTGCATGAACTCATGTATAGTTGACAAAGCGTAACATTTTGCATAGGCAGCTGTATAGTTAACATTTTGTATCTTACTGCGTATCTATGAGTAGTTTGTATCTTACTGATTAGCAGCGTTGCATTTTGTATCTTACTGACGAAGCGTCGCGTCTTGTGGAATTACTGATTAGCGTATCTATGAGTGTTCTTTCAGCTATCTTACTGCATCTTGCATTTTGTATGTGGACTGCCCAGTTCCTGGGCAGTCCATACTCACAGCAAGTCCTGATAAGGACTGCCCAGTTTCTTGGCAGTCCACATGTGGGCAGTCCATACTCACAGCAAGTCCTGATAAGGACTGCCCAGTTTTCTGGCAGTCCACATACATATGTGGACTGCCAGGAAACTGGGCAGTCCTTATCAGGACTTGCTGTGTGTATGTGGACTGCCCACACACAGCAAGTCCTGATAAGGACTGCCCAGTTTCCTGGCAGTCCACATATGTATGTGGACTGCCAGGAAACTGGGCAATCCTTATCAGGACTTGCTGTTCTGGGCAGTCCACATACACACAGCAAGTCTTGATAAGGACTGCCCAGTTTCCTGGCACTCCACATATGTATGTGGACTGCCAGGAAACTGGGCAGTCCTTATCAGGACTTGCTGTGAGTATGGACTGTCCAGTTTCCTGGGCAGTCCACATACAAACAGCAAGGTAACATTCACATAATACGTAAGATAACATTCACATAATACGCAACATAACATTCACATAATACGCAACATAACATTCATATAATACGTAAGATAACATTCACATAATACACAGACTTGCAAGGTAACATTCACTTAATACGCAAGTTCTAAGAGTCACAGCAAGATGACATTCACGTAATACGCAAACAAGTGTTCAACCAATTTGAAACTGTTAACACAGACAAGGGTTCAACCAATTAGAAAAGTTTTGCAAGTCACCCAACTACCAAATACATTCAATCTTATACAAACTACATAGTCATTCAGTATCATGACGCATCTTCGTACGTCGCTCATCGATAAAACGGTAATCAGCTGCGATGTTCTGCATCTGGGTACCAACATCTTCGTAATTCTCCCCCTTGCACTGGATTAGACTTTTCCCTAATTTCTTCACTTTCGAAGCCTGCATGAATACATATCATAATTTTAGGAACCAACAATTTACCACAACAATTTTAGGAACCAACAATTTCGAAGCCGGCGGTCCTCAATTTCTCGGGATAGTCTGTACGTATCCAAACTGACGAAGAACTCTATCTGGGATGTGAGGCTCCTCAATTTCATGACAAAACAGCTGACCTCTAAATAGTGCAACTGGTTGCACAGGACGAGTGCTATTTCGCAGATCCTTATATGGATGCCAAATAATCTACAACATGCATTCATTACTTAAGGAGTTACTAATTAATGTGGAATACTAGAGTGGTAAGTAAATGCTAGTTCAAGTTACTATTGTTTCACCTCCTTTGCAATCAGATCTTCTAGAGCAACACGTAGGGTAGCCAACGTATGTGGATGTCTGGTATCTATCTTAGCCGGCCTCCACCTACACATCCTGGGCATCTGCTCGTCATAATTTCGATTAAGAGTAGCCCTATTGAGCGTCGAAAAATGCTCATATATCCACGCCTGAAAATGTAAAATATAACAATTTATCGTTATCGACATAATTTTATACAATTGTATAGACACAGTATGCTAGGGTTTGCTTACATGGAGCAGTGTTTGACAACCAGCTATCGTCTTCGACTCGACTCGAGATGCAGCACCTAGTTCGCGGTAGAGGTGTGCTAGTATACCACTTCCGAACGATATTTCAGCCACAGCGTTCAAGTCCGTAAAATTGTTTAGATATTTTGCATGTATCGTTGTCTCGGACTTGTCTGTAATGCCGACGGCTCCTAGGATGAACTGCATGTATCCACGGGCCACGAGGTCGTCATTACCATTGTTGTCGTCATCGTCGTCGGCGTCATCATTGAAAGTATTCCTCAAAAAACTTAAAGGAACTCCATAAGACTTCTTAAATTCCGGGATTGTGATAAGGGTCTTGGACTCGACACCAAGACAATTGGCAACCAAATCCACCATCTCATCATACAGTTCGAAGTCGCCCTCGGAATAGTCCATCGACATTTGACGACCATCAACTCTAAGCCCTAAAATATGGTGGACATCATCGAGGGTGATTGTCAACTCTCCGTCTGCGAGATGGAAGCTGTTAGTTTCTGGATGCCAGCGCTCCACAAATGCAGAAATTATTGCGTGGTCCAATATCTGATATGAGTATTTTGCCAAATACTGCAATCCGGTGGGGGTGATTTTTTTCTTCACACTCTCTTTCAACTCATCAAATCCCCACGTACTACACATCTTCGCATGGTTTATTACCCTCAAAAGGCGCGAGCTTTTCTGCATAAAAACAAAAACAAAGATCCAATATTACATACATCTATTATTCCGAATAGTTAATCTACATAATAGGTAAGTAACTTACCGGATCCTTCCATATTTCATAACAAATGTGGTTCTCGATTGACTTCAAAATTGAGCAACCAACTGGGCCCGCATCTTCCTCTTCCTCTTCCTCGGGTACTTGAGAAGGACCCGATCCGGCGTCATCTGTCATTCGGGCAATGGGTACATCATCATCGTCGGAGGAATCATCACGACGAGTCGCCGCCGCTTTCGTCAAACGCTTTGCAACACGTTTCATTCCACGTGTTCTTGTTTCTGAGGCTGGTTCGGGTTCTCTGATTGATAGTCCTTTCTCGACATTTCTACCAGCTTCACGCGCCTTGCGATCCGATGCGGTCGGACGTTTTCTTTCGGGCCTGGCCTCAACATCCTTCTCCTTTGTCTTCTTTTCATGACTATTATTGAATATTAATTACATATTAAAATGTAAGGGATGCCCACAAATGTGGCTGTTCCACTAGTGCAAACATTGGGCTGCCCAATATTCTACCAGTCCTCAGTGTATAATGGACGGCCAATTTGAATTTCAATGAGCAGCCCTGTCTCAGGACATGTGTAACTTGAGACTGTCCACATTTCTGGCAGTCCAAGATGCAGTTAGGACTGCCAGAAAAGAGGGCAGTCCTAACTCACATCATGTGTAACAAAGGACTGCCCACTTTTCTGGCAGTCCTAACTTTATGTTGGACTGCCAGACATTTGAGCAGTCCAACATAGAGTCAGGACTGCCATAAAAGTGGGCAGTCCATTGTTTCACAAGTTATGCCAAATGGACTGCCCAGTTTTCTGGCAGTCCAACATACGATCAGGACTGCCAGAAGAATGGGCAGTCCTTCACTACACATGTTATGTCAATGGACTGCTCATTCTTCTGGCAGTCCAACATACAGTCGGGACTGCCAGAAGACTGGGCAGTCCTGGCCGACGCCAAATTTTGGCAAACACGTTTGCTACGGTCCGATGTAATGGAAATAACGAATGTAATTTATCCTTCAATTGTCTCAGATAATTTCTACGGTTATTGAAAGAAATGGAGGAAGATTTCGCACCTTGTTTGCGAGGAAGGTTTCGGGGCCATCGTTATCCTTGGAAGAGAGAAGAGGACGTGGGGAAGAAGACGAAGATGATGAAGCTGCTCGCCGAGTGGTGGAGAATGGAGTCAGTGTTAGGGCTTAGGAGGAAGAAGAACAGGGAAGTTAGGGTTCTTGAGGAAGAAGAAGTTAGGGTTCTTGAGGAAGAAGAAGAGGGAAGTTTGTGTTCGGGGGGGGGGAGGGGGGGGAGGGCGGGATTACTTGGAACAGCCTTGTGATCAAATAAATGGGCTGTCCTGAGTAAAATCCAAAAAAATTTGGGCTAGCCCGGATTGGGGCTAGCCCCGATCAAAAAAGGAAGTGCCTTTATCAATTGCGAAATAGGGAAGATAGAAACCCTCGTTGGAGATGGTCTTAAGTTCCTTTCTCTTCCAAGTTCGGCTCCTTCTCTTTTCGGCTCCTTCGAGTTCGAGCGGCTCCTTCGCTTCTCGGCTCCTTCGAGTTCGAGCTCTTCGAGAAGGAAGGCGAGCTAGGGCCTGGAGTTGGGAATTGTCAGTGGCCCCTCTTGACATCCAGACCAGAGTCCCAATAGGAGAATCTCAAGGAGGCGGATGTAAGTTTCTTCATGCAATTAATTTTTTTTCTGATTTACTTTTTCAAAGAAAAATTGTTTAGGGTTTATCCGTATTTCTTTTGCTCCAATTTATTCGGAATAGAGATTTTTTTAGGGTATGGTATGGCCCTGTGGGGAAGATTAGGAGGTTTGAAATTTTAGGGTTTGGAAAAAGGTTAGGAGAGAATGATCTCTGTGATAGTGGATTAGGGTTTGGGATTTGTGCTTTCTCCTCGAGGAGAATCGAATAAATGAGCAGATATGCAATTTCTGTTTTTGTACAACACCAAAATTTAGGGTTTTCTCAAATCATGTATTTTCTTCGACTTACTCGTCTGAGAATTTTTGTTTTTTTTTCCAATTCTTCAGAGTTTTGAGAATTTTTTTCTCTCCAATTCTTCAAGAGTTTTTTTAGAGTATGTGCACACCAAAATTTCGGATTTCTTCATCTGAGATTATTTTTTTCTACCAAAGGAACAAATCATGTATTTTCTTCGGCTTCTTCGAATATTTTTTACTACCCAATGCCAGCACCTAAAATATCTTTTCTCAATTTTTTTTTTCTTTGGCCGTGCTATGTAGCAAAATTTTCAATGTCCTTCGATCAAAATTCTTGTATTGTGCATGACCTATGCTGAAGTTGTTCTAGTCATTATCCATAAATTTTGTACAATTTACCAGCAATGTGACTCTAAATTTTTTCCTGTTACTATGATGCAGTTTGAGGATTGCACGTTCGAGTGGCTCTAATTGTTTCCCTCTCCATCTGAGATTGAGGATTTGAGGATGGAGGTGAGCTTAGATTCCTTGCTGTATTTTTAAAAATATTTTTTTATAAATTTTTCCCGACCTTAATCTTCTTAGTTGTCTTATTTATTTTTCATTTTGCCTTGTGTTGCATAGGGAGAAGAAGAAGGGAAAATAGCGATCGACATCAACCAGACGAAGACGGTTCTCGCGCCGGAGAAGAGCACCACGGGGGGACTGCAGGCTCCGAGCAAGGAGCGCCTGGTCTTCAGACCCACGACGGAGCGCAAATCCCTGCTAGGTGATGCCCTTAACGCTGCACGGACACCGACCCGGCACGACATGACACGACACATCACGCTTAATGGTATCACTACCACGTAGATGCTAATTATTACCCCCAACATGATATAAAAGGTCTGGATCGTCTTGCAAGTGAGAAAAGAGACTTGAGAGGTTCGACAGGGTTTAAAGTTCCTGCTGAGAGGACACTATCTATAGATGAAGATGAGCAGTCAAGTTTATCCGCATCAGACGATGGTGCTAATGATTCTTCCCAAGGTGCGCGATCGCATGCATCTCGCCGTTATCGTGGAACTAATGTCGAAGAGAAGACACATTCAGGTAGCAATTATTTTTCGTGAACCACTTTGCTTTCAGCTTGTAATTATTCTACTATTAGTTCAAGTTCCAATTGATATTCTTGTCTACATCTGGGTCGTGGTTCGCTTTGATACATGGTACATGCATTTACAATTTTCACCGGGCAATCTTGTAATGTTTAATAGCTTTATGTTTGTCTGTAGTTCGAAAAACATTTAGTGCCGGTTCCACTATTGTACTAACTTTATAATATGATGATCTTCAAATTTCAGAGTCTACTGTCACACATGAAGGTGAAGGAGGTTATGCCTGGAGCAGACGACGAGAATCTGCCCGCCTTGAGGTAGAGTTACCATTATATAATGATGTTATATTATATTTTGTTTTAGGTGGAATTTTGAAGCTATGTAGTTTTCTTTGGATTGATATTTGTTTCTGACAACAATAATGATTATTCTATGCATAATTTCTCAAAAACTATGTCAATTGGTGTTTTGGAATTATAAACATGCTATACTAGCTTAATACTAGGTCTCCAAGTCATTTCTAGGTCAAAGTAGGTCAAACCTAGGTTTTTAGGTCCATACCTTGCTATACCAAGGTATTCTAGTCTATACTAGATCAATATCCTATGTATCTACTTATATAATACATACATATACCCTATGATACATTACCTTAGCCATTACCCCCAATTACCTTATACATACTACCTATGTACCCTTTACATACCCCACATCACATAGGTGTTCCCATGCCCATGTGGTACTCTAGTTATCTAGACATACCCACACAAATCTTGTACACGTCATTTACCTATTACCTATGATACCTTCACATAGGCCTACATTACCCATGTAATACCTATACTTTACCCTTGCTATTTATCTAGCCTACCCACTTGCCTATACCTCGTACCCATGCCAAGTACAAGATACCTAGACATTTACGTACATATATGTTTTTCCTCATTCTAAACATTTACCTACCTTAACACATTACCTATATGTTAGTCTAACCATACCAATAATGCACTGTTGCCCCCCCCCCCCCCCCCCCCCCCCCCCCCAACAATTCTTCCCTGCTGCTGTCTATGCAAGAAGGCAATGCTGCTGCTTTCCTAGACAGCGTGCTACCTGCAGGCACCCCTGCCTATGCCTTCCACTGCATACACTGCAGTTGCTCTTCCTTTCCTATACTAGCAGCTGACATACATCCTCTACCCAAATCTTCCTACTGCTGGCTGCCTACTAGCAGTGCAAACTGCTACTGCTACCTAGTGTAGCAGTAGTTAGCATATCGGCTAATGTTTTGCTATTGCCACTGCCTGCACCTAACTGCTACTCTACTCTACATCAATCCCTCACTAGCCACCTAAACTCACATATGCTGTTGGCTTATCCCTGATCAAACTGTACTGCAGTGGCTGCCTAGCAACCCCCCCCCCCCTCCCCCCCCTCCCCCCCCCCCCCCCCCCCCTCCCCCCCCCCCCCCCCCCCCCCCCCCCCCCCCCGCGTTAATCTCCTACACACCTAGCTGTTGTTGCCCTTCTTCTTCCTATACTAGCAGCAGCTAAATCCCTCACCCCTGCTACTGTTTGCTGTCCTAAAGAAAACTGCTACTGAAATCGTTAAACAGCAGCTGCTATGCTGCCTCCTTACCCAAACCCCCTTTTGATACTGCCTACCTATAGCTATTGTTGCTACTAGCAGTTATCTGCACAGATATTTCCCTTCCAATGCCGTTCCTCCAATCCTAAACGCACGCACCCACTGCCTAACTCCCCCTTGCACTTCCTGCACATAGCCACTGTTGATGCAAACTTTGCTTTGCAAAGCCCTGCACCACACCAACCTGCTGCTACTGATCCCTTCCAATTCCTATTGCACATATGCAACCTGCTGCACACACAATTTCATGCCTGTGCAACACGCTTGCTGCTGTGCATTGCAAGCTCTCTGCTGCACTGCCTTGCTATGGCTAATGTCTCCTCCCCCTCTTTTCTGCATTGCTGCTGTACATTGTTGCTGCACATTGCTTCTGCTGCAACTCTGCCTACAGGTTTCTACTTGTAATGTTCCGGTCGGGGCGTGACACTACTGCAGTTTCAAACTGCCAACAAGTGTAGACCCCTGCTGCCTCTAACAGGTAACTCTCTACCGGCTACTACTTGCAAAGAACATGAAATAGACAGGAAATGAACTGAACTACATGTATCTGAATCATTATTTACAACAGGTGTTCTATCAATAACAATGTCCACAATAGTACGGCTTGATCATACGGGTAACGTATGATTGACTATCCACAATAGTACGGCTCAATCTAGGAGGATTGGCTATCCACAATGTCACAATAGTACGGCTCAATCAAACAGGATTGGCTATCCACAATTACAATAGTACGGCTCAACCATATGGTTAACGTATGATTGGCTATACACAATAGTACAAGAGTATGGTTCAATTCAATAGGATTGACTATCCACAATATCATACGGGTAACGTATGATTGGCAATCCACAATAGTATTGATTGGCTATCCACAATAGTACAATATGGTGTCAACACATGAGCAGGGAGATCGAAATGTACAATGATGTGAGAACAATATGTATATCAGGAAATCTTATTACACACCTCCTAGCCTACTTCAAAATATTTTACACTACTTTAAATAGGTTTGTCATGCAAGTATACATTTAAAAAGAGAGGGAAAAACACATACAAAAGACATGACACACGTGCACGACTTCTAGTTCTCCATAATGACATAATGACTAATGAGGAAAGATAACAATAGAATTGTGGAGATGTGTGTTTTAATGGTTACATTGTCCTATAATTGCACATAAATATTTGTAGTTTACATAATAGATTATGCCTTGGCGTGTTCTTGGATGATGTTCATTCACATCTATTGAGCATTTGTTATTGATTGGAATGTTGGGCAGTTTAAGAAACAACACATAAAAAATGAGCGTAGCTGAAAAAGAAATTGAGAGCACTATAAGGGATGAGTGGCAATGCATTGAAATAAGATATGAAGTATTCTAGGAAGTCGGATAGCCCTTAATAGGGTAGGATGGAAGAAAAGGATTCATATAGAAGACACCAAAATTTGGGATATAGGCTTTGTTGTTACAATGTTATTGCTATATTGAGCATATTTTGAACTAATTTGTTTTGTTTTTTCAAAGGTACCTACTCCTGTAAGTTCCCCGAGTGTTCGGGCTCATAGTACGGACCACGATAGGAGGGAGAGGCGAAGATATGAAAATGATAACTCACGATACGATAGAAGAGATGACCATCGGAGATCTGCTGACGATAAGTATAATTCTGATTATGGAAGAAAGCGGAGTAGACGTGATGATATGTCACGAAGAACACCAGGTTGCTCTTACCTTCCATTTATAATCTTTCCTACATGCTCTACACTTCTAAGAATACATTTTACTTGGCTATGTATCTGGGTGCCTATGATTAATTTTTCTGTTCATGTGCAGGTAGATCAGAATGGGATGATGGGAGGTGGGAATGGGAAGATACCCCTCACCGAGAAGATCGAGATAGACATTCTATGTCTAGGAGACGTCTGCAACCTTCACCATCCCCAATGCTTGTTGGGGCCTCCCCTGATGCACGCCTGGTGTCTCCATGGTTGGACGGTCGTTACGCAGGTATGTGGTGCTACTGTTTACAAAATAAAGCAATTGATTAAGGTTTCAATTCAGTTTTGTGGGAGAGGGACTTGTCTGCTACCCCCAAAATTTGAAAATACTAGTTGAAATTGCAGAAACATTGCGGAGTATTTACTTACAGTTTCCTGAACTTTAGATAATTAAGGGCTAAAACTTGTAAAACTCTACTGAAACCATAGCATAAGGAAGAGAGTGTGATAGAAAACAATGTCGAGAGAGGGGAATAGAGCCATACTGCTGTTCTCTACTACTAACGGTTTGAAAAATGTGAATCGGAGTTTAGGAGGCCATTGTGTGGCTGGACACACATGTATAATGATTATTCAAATGGGTTTTTGGTATAGGTCCAAAACTCATTTAATTTAAGATATGCAACATATATATCTTTATTTAAATGGGATTTGCTTGTGAACCCATAAACAATTTATTAAAGTACAGATAACCTATATCTATCTACTATGCACTATTCCATGACAATTTTGTTTACACGTAACTCCCAACATGACTAGAGCGAATTAGTATGTTTAGGAGTTGTTTGCTATGTATGATGAAATACTAGAAAAGAATGATGTTCGACACCATATAATGTAGAATTCTTATCCAAAGTTTTCTAGCACATATAGTTAAAGTGTTCTATAAAGGCTCTATTTTGAAAAAAGAAATAGACAAAAATACTGAAACAGAAACTCAAAATGGAACTTTTTGAAACCGTTGGAACTGGTGAAACCAAGTCTCGAAGAGGAGTACCGAAACTGATTTGTCAAATGTTGTTAAAAACTGAATTGTCTTGGTTTTGATTGTCTTTATAAGCAATTATCACAATTGCTTTTTCTTTGACGCTGAACATATGAATGGTTTACAGCTTCTCCATGGGATCATGTTTCCCCTTCTCCGGTTCCTATACGTGCTAGTGGCTCCTCAAAAAGAATTTCAGACTCTCGTCAAGCAGGGAGGTCGCATAAACCTAGCTACTCAGTTGTATCAAGCTCTGAGGTATTCATTAATCCTAACTCATGTTCAGTTCCATATGTAAATACTGTTATGACATTCTATGTTCTTTTTTGGGTATGTTCGTTGATTTCTACTGTTATATGGAACATGTATTTATGTTTAATATGACAAGTTTCATTTATATGTACTAATTTATGAGAGGTTTGTTTTTCCAATTTCCTTCGGTAGGATAATGAAGCTGATAAAAGCATCTTGGGTAAAGAGCAACATTATGAGATGACAGATGAGTTGCGTCAAGAGATGGACTACAATGCTGACCGCATGTGGTATGTAATATATATAATTTCTTGTTATTAAACATGTATTATGTTCAATAAGAAGGCATTATCTTGTATTTGCTTGATTCATAGATTGGTGGTCTGTAGACTATCTTTTAGTTTAAATTACCCTTTCAAAATGTACTTTGCCTAGTTTGTCACTGAACTCCATTCGGATTTGTCTATTAAAAAAATGTTCAATATGCTTGCATGCACGCAAACGTGCACACACCGTTTGCTTATAAATTTAGAGGAGTATAATCATCTGTGTAATACCCTGAATTTGTAACATGTTGTATGTTGTAGAATACAGATATCTACTACTTTTATATTTGGTATCTCTTTCTTTCTCATGCATAGGTATGATATATTGTAGAATACAAATATCTACTAGTCTTGTATTTGAGCATAATACGATGTCGATGTTTGATGCTGATAACTCGTTCTCATGCATAGGTATGATAGGGAAGAGCATAATACGATGTTTGATGCTGATAACTCATCAATTTTTCTTGGGGATGACTCTTCCTACCAAAAGAAGGAGACTGAGTTAGCAAAGAAACTGGTATATACTTAAACTCACATTTTTGAAGTTATATATTTTTTATTTTCTTTCGAAATTTTTTTTTGAGTCACATCCACATGGTTGCATTCTCAACGATTACGTGGGAAATCCATACAACTTGAAAGTACTATATTTAAGTAGTAACCTAGTGTAATATGAAAGTACTGTATTTAAGTAGTAGCCAAGTGTAATATGAAAGTACTGTATTTAAGTAGTAACCAAGTGTAATATGGTAAATTTAAAATTTGGTTGGAAATGTAAAAAAGCTGTTGCTCTTCTAATATACATTCAATCACTAGTTTTTTGTAAGTGGATACCTAATGAAATGAATCAAAAAATATTGGATGATGAAAAATTCAAATAATAAATATAAAGTTTAACTAGCCGAACCCAAAAGATGATGACCATAGGTTAGGCAGCCCCATGGCTGAAGCCTTTGATAGGGGTTGCGGAGGTTAAGGTTCAATCTAGTGTGTGTGGCATTAAGTGACTGTCCCTTAAATCTCAATAAGAAAATATTGGGGAACTGGACTTTTGTTTGTTGTAGTTTGTCAACGTAATTCCTTTCTCCTCAATGTCCTCCACGTTCTCTCCTCTCCTTCACTCAATGAACTCCTTCCATTTTTCCCTTAAATTTGAGTACCAGACCTTTCTTAACGTCTGTATATCCTTTCTTGATTTGTAATATGAAACATATAATATTTTCATTTACTTTACAACACTCGTTCGTCTTGGCTTCAGATACTTCATTCAACACAGTTGTTTATTGACATGTGTCAGTATTTTGACCCTAGTATAGCTTACAAAAGAGAACATTTAGACAAATTCAGATATAATAATTACTGTGGACTGTGGACAGTCTGTACTGGGACTAGGTGATGCATGTTTTCTTCATTAACTATACCTTCAATTTTTTTATAGAGATATGCCATGCCTATATGTTTTCCCTTGGTTACTAACATGTGTTAGTACTATGACCTGAAGTATGTCTTACAGAAATACACATTTCTAACATTAAGAGCTAACTAAGATATGGGAATTAGAGTGGAATGTGGACAGTTACTTAAACTGTGGTTTCTCCTTTAACTATCTTCTTTTCTATCATAATTTCAGACTCGCAAGGATGGAAGTTTGATGACATTAGCCCAAAGTAAGAAGTTGTCACAGTTGACTGCTGATAATGCTCAGTGGGAAGACCGCCAACTTTTGAGATCTGGTGCTGTTAGAGGAACGGAGTTGCAGATGGAGTTTGAGGATGAGGATGAGCGCAGAGTCATTCTTCTCGTTCATGGTAAGACATTTCATGATCGTCATTATTAAGTATGTGATACAGATGCATACAGAGGCACTTCAGTTAGGCTATCTTGTAAATATTTGATGAAGAAGGATCCATAAAACCTGTCAATTGTGTGATTATTACATCTGTCTACATCTTCTATTACTTAACTGGTAACAATATTTGAGCTTCGAAAGGAAGTTGATGGTAGACCGAGAATGTTCAAAAGGCGATTAAAGGTGCAAAGAATTGCATATAAAGATTGACAAAAGTGTAAAAATGAGAAAAACTTTGAGAGATATAAAGTAGTAAAAAGTAGGGGTGTGCACCGGTCGGTGGTCGACCTATTTGGTCCCAACCGAAGTCGAATCGAAGTTAATCGGTTTGAAAATAAACAAAACCGAACCAAACCAACCAAATGGTCGGTTCGGTTTTGAAACCGACCGATTTGGTTCGGTTTGGATCGGTTCGACTTGGTCGGTTTTGATCACAAAAAAAATGGACTATATATTTTTTTGTGAAACCTCGGTCAACTTGTACTTTGCAACAGTAAATACAATTCAGCAGCTTCAATTCAACTTGCTCTTTGCATGTGAAGAAAAATGCCAATTATACATATAAAAAAAATCATATACATTCAACCAAAAGCCTCTTTCATGTGCACATGAACAATTAGAAAAGAATAGGAGCCTCCTCTTTGAGACTAGAGAGAGAGAGAGAGCTCTTTCAACTTCAACTTGATAAATGGATGTGAATAAATGAACCAAATCGATATAATACAACCCAATGAATCCATACCCAACCGACCAACCCTAATTATTTAACAAGGATTTGGTTCGGTTCGGTTCGGTTTAGACGGTTTTTGGCATAACCAAACCGTGAACCGAATCGAACCGATCGGTTTTGAAAAAATTGAAGCCGAACCAAACCAACCGAACCATCGGTTCGGTTTAAAACCAATCGGTTCGGTTTGGCTTGGTTCGATTTGGTCGGTTTGACTTAATTGTGCACAGCCCTAGTAAAAAGGAAGCTAAGTAAGCAGTTAGTGAAGCTAATCCTAAGGCCTATGATTATTTAAACTAAGGAGAAAAAAGTGAGGAGATACCTATGTTGTTCTGGGCGCTAGGCGAGGCGACAAGCCTCTTGACTCACCTAGGAACTTGGGTTCCTTGAGGACAACACTAGAAAAAATGACTTAGGTGGTTTGGACCAAGGTTCACAGTATCGGTATCGGAATCGGTATCGGACTATTCCTACGAGTATTGGTATCGGCGATATCGGTAGTATCGGCGGTATCAGATCGGAGTATCGGATTTTTTGGTATCGGAAAAAAATAATTATTAATAAATTATTTACATTTAAAAACATATATTTTATACATTTAGGCATAATTTAAGTATTTTCAGTGTTATTTCGTAGTACTTTTGAAATTAAATAACATTGTAATCACCCTTAGCGATTGGTTTACATATAATAGATTGATTTTCTTCTTTTACATGTTTTTACAATCTTATTATGCTTTAAACCCTTGATGATTTGTCTTTTTCGTTTAATTTTCTTTGCCGAATTGACCGGAAAAGAGACCCTCAATGTTGGTATCGGTAAGTATCGAGTATCGGTCGGTATCGGATCGGGACATGCCAAACCGTATCGGTATCGGACGTATCGGATCGGTATCGGCCGATACTTTAAACCATGGTTTGGACATGCGCAATGCAGAACCATACATACTCCCTCGAGGAGTGATAATATAGTAGTTAATGGAGCCTCTAGGACTAGAGATAGGCTTAGATGGACATGGTTTGAAGTGGTGAAGTACATGTATTTTATTAGTGTTGCAGAGGACAACTTTTAATTGAGATGAATGGAAGAAAACAGCCGACCTCAGAAACTTGGGATAAAGACTGTTGTTTTGGGATACCTCTATGGATGACCGAGAAGAAGAAAGCTCGTGGATGATTTTTTTTTACACACCAGGGAGGTTAGATGATGGATAGAGTCAACCTGGTTCAATACCTGTTGACTGTGCAGTGGAGTCCTGTAAAATCTGTAGATCTGCTTAGAAGCCATTTGGCTTTGTGTATTGAAGAAAGGACCATACTTCTTTAGATTATTTGTTGAGATAATCCGTGTTGTGTCAGTTGGCTGTGTTATCTATGTGTTGCCTAAGAATACCTCATTTGTTTGAATGTGGACTCTTTTCAACTTTTTTTTTTTTAATAACAAAGTTAACTTTTTCACTGATAAGTATCAGCACATGCACTGGGATATGCGTGTTGTAACTTGTAACTTTTAAGTCGAATCGGAAAAGCTTCTCCATGGAATGGCGATAAGGCTACATGTCTTTGCCCTCCCAAAGCTCTAGATTAGCGGAGCTTGTTTCATGGGGACACTCATTTTTTATCTGAAGTTTTTGCAGGATGAGTCTAAATTTCTTGTATTTGACAGAAATTGTTTTCTTCTTTGACTAAATCTCTCATTTAGTGGGAAAGAAATTTGCTCAACAGATTGTAGCTGCTAAAAGGTAGATCTAGTGCCCAAACCTGTGCAGTGCTCACAAATAAATCTAGTGCCAATCCTGTTTTATAGAGTTTTAGGTCAGTTTGATATCAGGTATCCTTGAAATTGTTCACTTGTGCTTAAATCATATACTTGTGAGTTACGACACGTTTCCCAACAGACTTAGATGCTAAGGAAACTTTCAACTCCATCCCTTCTGAGCTCTGCTTATCCTCATGACATGTTTATTATTTATGAACTTACATTTAATTGCCATATGCTTTATGTATTTATGCTTAATGTCTGTTCTACTACTGGCCACCAATTCTTTACTTCATAATCATTTGTTCAGAGCTTCAAAATGTTTTAAACTTATGCTAACTCATAAATACTACAATTTTTGATGCAGATACAAAGCCCCCTTTCTTGGATGGGAGGGTAGTGTACACAAAGCAGGCAGAGCCTGTAATGCCTATAAAAGATCCAACATCAGATATGGCAATAATCTCGCGAAAAGGTTCCGTCCTGGTGAGGGAAATTCACGAAAAACAGAGTATGAACAAATCGCGTCAACGATTTTGGGAGCTGGCAGGATCAAAACTTGGAGACATTTTAGGGGTTGAGAAGACAGCCGAGCAGGTTAATAGTTACTTTAATGGATAGTATTTTTCATGTCTGATTTCCTTAAGTATGACACCTTATATTTTGTTATGATTTGATTATCAGATAGATGCAGATACTGCAGTAGTGGGAGAAGATGGTGAAGTTGATTTCAAGGAGGAAGCCAAGTTTGCGCAACACATGAAAGTTAAGGGTGAAGCGGTGAGCGATTTTGCCAAATCAAAATCGTTATCACAACAGAGGCAGTATCTCCCAATATTTTCTGTCCGTGAGGAATTGCTGCAGGTTTGTAGTTCCTGTCAACAATACTTATGAATATTATGCTTGCCGATGTGTTTCTTTTGAAGACCTTCTATTCTTGTTCTTCACTTTTTCCTACAATCATGTAATTTAATAAAAATGTACATGACAAATTACGGACATAAAAAGTCCCCAATCATTAACCTCTAAAATCTGGAATATGCCTAGATAACCGACTTTTGGAATTTAACTCCAAGAATCAGTGATCATCCAGTGCTAGAACCTGTATGTCAGCCTCAAGCGGAAGGTAGAAAGTCCGAGAGAATGACACAGTGATATGCATACCTCATAACTTTCAAACCTCAATTGCAATTAATATGGAAAAAAAATGTTCTAACTATTAATGACGAGTGAGAAATAAACCTATAATTTAATTTCATCCTTCTTTCTAGACAGAACTTAATTAATTAAAACCTCTTGGAACGTTTTCATATTCTATCCAGATAAAAGTCCTTAACAACAATTATCATTAAATAGCAACTAAACTAACTATTAGACTTCAGTTATGTGCCCATCCCAAACGATGGGATCCATTTACTTGTCCTGAGAAACTCTACTAAAACATGTTAAGTACAAAACATAATGATCTACCCCTCAGTAAATATATATATACAAAGCAACAAAAACAAAGTCTTTGTCCCCAAATTTCATCCTAAAAAAAATTAATCGGGTTAGAATTCATTCCGTTATGCAGTAGAAAAATAGTAGTAATAAATAAAAACTGTATTAAAATAAGACAAATGATTAGACAATAATAGTATTAATATAATCTTTTTTAGTGCTTAGCTAATCAAAATATTCAAATGTATATACCATGCTAGAGTAAAGTATGGAGAAGGAGGAGAGTCCTGTAAAAAAAATCGACTCTTAAGCTTCTAGAATAAACAGTGTTGTTTTTAGTCTGTAGCCTATAGGCAAGTAAGGACAAATTGGGTACGTCAAAAGAGAATTTTAGTGAGGACAATACTGGAAAATATCTATAACTATTTTTTTTCCTTAAAAAAAATGAGAGTGGATTTGCCCCTACTCTGCCATGGTCGTCTTCGCCCCTCTGCCCCTGATTATAACAATAGTAAGCTATATTCATAATTGTAGAATCTTTTGTTTGTACATCGTGTGAATTTGAACAAAAGCAAAGTCTTTATCCCCAAATTTCATCCTATACACACAAACAAATAATATGACCCATGGCGGGGGCAAACTTAAAAAAAATACTCGAGTTAGAATTCATTCCATTATGCAGTAGATAAAATAGTAATAGTAAATAAAAACTGTATTAAAAAAAGACAAATGATTAGACAATAATAGTCTTAATATAACCTTTTTTAGTACCTAGCCAATCAAAATATTCAAATGTATATACCATGATCTAGAGTGAAGTATGGAGGAGGAGGAGAGTTTTGTTAAAAAAAGATTCGTTAAGCTTCTAGAATAAACAGTGTAGTTTTTAGTTTGTAGCCTATAGGCAAGTAAGGACAAATTGGGGTACTTGGGTCAAAAGAGAATTTTAGCGAGGACAATACTAGAAAATATCTATGAGTATTTTTTTCCCCTTCAAAAAAATGAGTGTGGACAATTGCCCCTACTCTGCCATGGTCGTCTCCGCCCCTGATTATAACAATAGTAAGCTATATTCATAATTGTAAAATCTTTTGTTTGTACATCTTGTGAATTTGAACATATCAAGGCTTCAGAATACTATCACCTCATCTCCGAGGATACCCATGGGTTGGGTAACTCCTACCTAGTACCTGTGATGATAGTCACCAACATCTCATTTCCTCTGTTAGTTCCTCTTTATTGCGTATATGTATTGCCTGCAACCTTTGGCCTTTCAAATTATCTTTGTCTAAATTCCTCAGATATACATATGCTAATGCCATTTTTCAAGAAGCCTCTTGATGTGCGTCTGTAGAGCTACCTCTGCAGCAGCTTTGTCAAGATGGAAGCATCATATCAAACGAGTAGAATAAATTGAACAAGTTCAGCGTCATTTATCATTTTATTAAAGTTTAATTGCACTTAGCCCCACAAAATATTATGTCTGAGCAAATAAACTGCCTTTTTTTTATAATTAACCATGTAACATCCACAATCTATTGTGTGTTGGGGTTGGGTTGGGGCGGGGTTCTGGAGAAATGCCTTCAAATCTATCTGCCAAAGAATGTATTTTCACTATATATATGTTTAGGAGCGATTCTCCTGGCATAGTTTAGGGGTTGTTATCTTGTTCTTTTATGTTACAGATTAGGGGGTTTAGGGTTACTGCTTAGACCCATTAGCTTAAGGGGTCAAGTGCATTTGATTGTTATCTGGATGTGCATACTAAAAGCATTGAAGTGTAAAATATCACGATTATGAAAACCACATTTTATTGTAAACCACAATGTTGCAATTTGACACCCTGAGTGGGATTACATATCATCCCGACAGTACTCACGAGTATCTTTGTTACAACTTTATGGGCCCTTAGTCCATTTGCACAGGTTTCAAAGTGCGTAGGTCCTTTAAAGGATTACTAATTGACTCAAGATATATGTATAGGAACTTCTTCAAAAATACAACTTTACCTCTTGTAGAACTCCTTATAGTGATGTGTGTTTACACATCTGTATTTTTTCCTCCTATGTTCTCCTATCATGTCCTTTTATTTGAATACATGAGCCATATGTTTAATTTATTTCGAGCTTTGTCACAAGAAAATATTTTGCTCCCTAACAGGATCTTTAGTCAATGCTGTTGTTCTTCACACACTGCTTCAAATGTGGGTTGTACTTACTGTAGTTTTGTTTGCCTTGTTAGGTGGTAAGAGAAAATCAGGTAATTGTTGTAGTTGGAGAAACTGGTTCAGGAAAAACAACACAATTGACACAGGTCTGTCCTGATTTGGGTTGTACATTCTGTTTATTGAATTCAAGTTATCTGTAATTTACCTAGTCCAATTGATTAATCTGACAGTATCTGCATGAAGATGGATATACCACGAATGGTATTATTGGTTGTACCCAACCAAGACGTGTGGCCGCCATGAGTGTTGCAAAAAGAGTTAGTGAGGAGATGGAGACAGATTTGGGTGATAAAGTTGGTTATGCAATTCGATTTGAGGATGTTACTGGTCCAAATACTATAATAAAGGTACAGCTCATTTCTCATTTCCCACTTATATATCCTTTTCATGATTTGCTAAGCCCTCTTAGTCTTAAAAAATTACAACCTTATTCATTGACATAAACTAGTTAGGGATTCCTCTTTCAGTCTCTATTCTAATGTCACACATTTACCTAATAATTTGTCTTTCGTGTTGTAGTTCAACTTGCTCAATGATATTGACAGAAAGTATATAATGATACCCACTGAATGATATACATGTCCTACATTATTATACAATCTGCACATATGAATGTCAGTTGAGTCCTGTGTTAATATCACTGTAGTCATATCTGAATTCTAACTTGAATTAGAATAATGCCAGCCTCCATGTGCTGGTCCCAACTTTTCAACTTGTTTTCCCATTCAAAATGGAGGCTGCAATGCCTTGTTTCCGCTGTCGCTTGCTTCTTGTGGGAGAATTGTCTCATGGGTGCATAATAACTCCTGTTACACTAGGTATCTGGGAAGGACTTGGAGCTCTCATATACAGGCCCGTAATTTTTTTTTTTGGGTAGTGATCATTGAAAATTTCGGAAAAATATTTCTTGTCCATTGCTTAAAATATCCTCTAGTTCCAGTCTTGCCAGTATGAATTCTTCTTAAGTTTATACTGATGACTTCTTAATTATATCTTGATGAAACCTTGATGTTAAGGATCAAGAATAGCATGAGCTTGTTTAAGGTTACCGGTATCGATGATTTTCTAATTAGATCTGTCCTTTAATAATTTGCAGTATATGACAGATGGGGTACTTCTGAGAGAAACACTGAAGGATTCGGATCTTGATAAATATCGGTATACTTCTTCCTCCTTTTACTGCATTCCTGAATATAGCATCGAGTTTAAGTACTCTAGAACCAATATGTGAATGTTTTAATTCAACTTTTAACAATCAGATAGTTACATAAATGTGCTCGACTTTTGCATTTTGTGTTTTTGTGTGGTTGGTTTCTGATCTAGTCAGTCTAGTTTCAAAATAATGATGATTGTATATTTTACTTGCAGGATCTTTACAATCTCCACTTTCTGGGTCCTTTTCATGTTAAAATTGTGTAGCAGGACTCATTTTACAGTTGTAAAATCCCAATTAAGAACTTTTCTAAAACCTTTTAAACAAGAAGGAGAAGCATGCAAACTTCTGAGTGTAGTTTACTGGAGGCTCTTAATGTCTCTAATCAGTATAAATTCAACAAGAACGGAAATAAGTTAATTTCTGCATTTGCACCGGCGTTGTCTTGAGACTGATAGTGTTGGGGATACCGAGTTTCCAAGGTCATAAAATACAACAATAAAGTCTTTATCCCAAATTTTTGTAGTAGGCAATCTGAATACTTTTCTTCTATTCAGCTCTATTAAAGGCCATGTCCGTTGTAAAATTTGTAAAAACGATATCCTTTTTTTTACCGGCTCAATCCGAGTTAGTTTAGGGCTACCCATAGTTATATGAGCTCCTTGGACTAATATCATCTCGCTTCTAACTAGTTGATCTAGTGTTCTATGCTGCAGTATGTCCAAATCACCTTAGGCAATTTTCCGGCATTCTCAATAGCTACTAGCTCGAACTCCATGAATACACTCATTTCTTATCATATCTTTCAATGCATTACTGCTCATCCATCTTAACATTCTCATTCAACTACGCTGATTTTTTTTTTAGCATGTTTTTTAATTACCCAACACTCTAATCTATAAAGCATGGCTAGTCTTATAGCTTACCTATAGGAACTTCCTTCCAAGTTTAATGGTCTTATAGCTATCCTATAGACCATGGCCGATATGTAACTTCGAAGTATGGATCAACCAACAATATAAAATTCCTATTAGGTATTAGTATCACTTAAATCTTACTATAATAATGGATTATTATGAAAAGAGAATAAGTTTAGCTTTCCTTGGATGTGTAATATATGTAATTAGTTTTTGCACATTCTAGTCTTGTTGATGCTTCAGATTTATCTTAGGCCTTTTGAAGTCGGCTATTTTTCACATGGTAGCTACTAGCTAGTATTCTTGTTCATTCATTCACGTTCCTTGGTCATTTTCCAGAACAGAACCCTCCCATTATTAAATTGTCTTCACTAAGTAGTATTATGCTATCTTTTTTTAAGATTGACTAATGTGCAACATATTAAATGTTATCTTCATTGCAGTGTCATAATAATGGATGAGGCACACGAGAGGTCGCTTAGTACTGATGTGTTGTTTGGCATCTTGAAGAAAGTCGTAGCACAACGCCGTGACTTTAAGCTCGTTGTGACATCTGCAACGTTGAATGCTCAAAAGTTCTCAAACTTTTTTGGGAGGTTAGTTTTTTTTTTTTTTTTTTTTTTGGGTGATGTCGTCAACCGAACTTTATGCCAACTTAGATTGGGGACTTACTGAATACATACTTCACTATGTTGTCACAGTGTGCCAATCTTCCACATTCCAGGAAGGACTTTTCCTGTTAATATTCTATATAGCAAGACACCATGTGAAGATTATGTTGAAGCTGCAGTTAAGCAGGCCATGTCGATCCACATAACAAGCCCTCCTGGAGACATCCTTATCTTCATGACCGGGCAAGATGAGATCGAGGCAACCTGCTACGCTCTTGCGGAGAGAATGGAGCAGCTCATCTCATCCACGAGCAAGGCTGTACCGAAGCTTTCCATTCTCCCAATTTACTCCCAGCTTCCTGCGGATCTTCAAGCCAAGATCTTTCAGAAAGCTGAGGATGGGGCCCGCAAGTGCATTGTTGCCACCAATATTGCAGAGACATCGCTGACAGTTGATGGGATTTTCTATGTCATTGATTCAGGGTATGGCAAGATGAAGGTGTACAACCCCAGGATGGGCATGGATGCCCTCCAGATATTTCCAGTTAGCAGGGCTGCTGCTGACCAGAGAGCTGGAAGGGCAGGCCGAACGGGCCCCGGAACATGTTATCGGCTGTACACTGACTCAGCCTACCAGAACGAGATGCTGCCTAACCCGGTGCCTGAAATCCAGAGAACAAATCTTGGCAATGTGGTCTTATTGCTCAAGTCTTTGAAGATTGAAAACCTCTTGGATTTTGATTTTATGGATCCTCCACCACAAGACAACATACTCAACTCTATGTACCAGTTATGGGTGCTGGGTGCCTTGAACAATGTTGGCGGCCTTACAGAGCTTGGGTGGAAAATGGTGGAGTTCCCATTGGATCCACCATTAGCCAAGATGCTTCTGATGGGGGAGCAGTTGGAGTGTCTTGATGAAGTGCTAACAATTGTGTCTATGCTATCAGTACCATCAGTTTTCTTCCGTCCAAAGGACCGAGCTGAGGAGAGCGATGCAGCACGAGAAAAGTTCTTTGTCCCAGAATCTGATCACTTGACACTCCTCAACGTCTACCAGCAGTGGAAGACCAATCAATACAGAGGAGACTGGTGCAATGACCACTTCCTGCATGTTAAGGGGCTCAGGAAGGCTAGAGAGGTAAGATCTCAGCTGCTAGACATACTCAAGTCTCTGAAGATACCTCTCACGTCATGTGTGATGGACTGGGATGTTGTGAGAAAGGCAATTTGTTCCGCCTATTTCCACAATGCTGCCAGGCTGAAGGGTGTCGGGGAGTATGTTAATTGTAGGAATGGGATGCCATGCCACTTGCATCCTAGCAGTGCTCTTTATGGTCTTGGGTATACGCCAGATTATGTTGTGTATCACGAGCTGATTTTGACTACAAAGGAGTACATGCAATGCGCAACTGCAGTAGAGCCACAGTGGCTGGCAGAGTTGGGCCCAATGTTCTTTTCTGTGAAGGAATCTGACACATCAATGTTGGAGCATAAGAAGAAGCAAAAGGAATCAAAGACGGCCATGGAGGAGGAGATGGAGAATCTGAGGAAGGAGCAAGCTGAGGAGGAAATAAGAAATCGGGAGAGGGAGAAGCGGAAGAAAGCGAAGGAGCAACAACAAGTGGTAGAGCCTGGAGTTAAACGAGGGCCATCTACATATCTCAGACCCAAAAGATTTGGGTTATAGTATGATTGGGTATCGGATGTTGTTTCGGAATGTACAGTATGTATTTTTTTTTGTACAAACTGACTCTGTAGAAGCAGCAAGGGAAAAGTATCTTCAAACACCAAGAATATGAATCTAGAATGTGTTATAGAGACCAAAGCAGCAAATTAATTGTGCATCTAAGAAATTGACACCAGATTAGAAGAATGAATATTCCACATTTCATTTCTGTAGCAATTCAGAATTTTCTTGTTTCATGAACATCAATCACATTTGGAATGGCATATTATGTCTGGAATATGTTGGTATATCAATTACATTTGAAATGCATATTATGTCTGGAATATGTTGGTATAATATCCATCATGGATTCGCTTGATTGGGAACTCTGAGTCTGGGCTATATGTATGTAGTAGGAATGCATATGACCAAGTAGTAGGAATGCATATGACCAAGTAATTTTGTTACAGAGAATTGTGTATTGGGTTGAAAAAAGGTTTGCTGGAAATAGTGGAACCTGAATCCGACTCGTCTGATTGTTATAATATGACAAAACTTTTGAAACTTTAAAAAAAATGTCATTGTTGCTAAATTATAAGTAAATAATAAAATTAGTTTTCTAAAAGTTTTTGGTGTTATCAAATGGCTTCTGGAACTGCTTTTCAAAATATAAGCACCCAAGCCCAGCCTTCAAGCGAGATAACTGTCAGAATAAATTGTGACTAATTCGGAAATGTTTTTTGTTTTTGTTTTTGCTTTTGAATACAAGGGAAGTTCATGATTGACTTTTAAAATAATCAGCAAATTATGTTCAAGATTGTTAAACCTTGGGTGAATATGATTGATAACTAATTCAAAATAGTTATACATTAGTAAAACTTTAACTATGCCATCTAAAGTAAAGTACGAGAATACTAGTAAGCAAGAAGTATGATATTGTACCTGTAATTTCAATTGTGAAAATTGATAATGAACTTTTGCTAGATAATACTAGTAAATATATGTAAATATATGTTAGACACTGTACATGATTTGCACCACAATGGCATTTCACAATTGCAACACAATACTAGTAAATATTTGTTTATTGCTTAATATCTTTTCATGTCTGATTGTTGAACTTCTAAGAAGTTGTTAGATATGGACCCTTATATTACTAAAAGGTACACATGTAAATTATAACAATATCAAATTCATACCAAGTTTGGAGATGGACCATGTGGACAATGAATATTAAAAAAATATAATGGTTTTTAGCTCGTGAATGTATTTTTTTTGAATGACTACTCTTTTTTCGTTGTTATAATTCATTTTTGTGTCTATATTGTTTGTTTCTTCGACGATCTAGGCTTTGTCCTCCGCTAGTATTTTTTTTTTGCTTAAAAATAAAATAAAATAAAATAGTTTGCCGAAGAACAAGAAAAGTGTCATTATTATTCTATAAAAGGACATCGTTTGAGAATTTGCCAAGTACCACTTAGCCTTGCTCTAAGAGCATGTAATAAACATATTGTATTCCATTTCTGTAAGAATTCAGAATTTACATGTTTGAGGAGTACTTATCTTCTGAAATGCATATATTATGTCTGGATTGTTTTGTTATAATCTCCATTATGGGTTCACTTGAATGGAAACTTTGAGCTACAGTAGCATCCATATGAGAAGTGATCTTTTTGTGTACTAGGCTAAATTTTGTGAGGCATGAGTTCATACAATGTGGGACATCATTCTTGCAAGCAATATGCTCAAAATTGGGATTGGAGAAAGTGGCTATGCTACTTTGGTAGATCTATAATCAGAACCAGAAATTAGTGGAACCTGAATCTTAAATTACTAATTAACCTTAAGTAAAAGTTCATTCTAACCTGTTTAATTTCAAGGAGACCACATAATTAGCAAGAGACCAGCATGGGACTGATATTATCTAGAGATTCTTGACAACCCTCACCACCTTTGATTACTTAATTGATCCCTCCTCTCATTTCATCAGATTTGCAGTGTCATCTTCAATGAAAAGTGCCATTTTAATAATGTGAAGAGTACTCTCCTACTAAAGCTATAGAATTAGTTTGACTGGCCAGTGGTGGTCAATGCAACCCATCCACAATTGAAATTACAGGTACAAGTCTTATATCAAATGCATCAAACAACTACTATAGAAACATGAAAACCTAACCTAACTTAGGAGTAGTGTACAAACTCAATTAAGAATATATGTATTCCCATTTCCGTAATGTTAGACTCCAGTATCCAATGAACTTAACTGAGTTTTTCCTAGAGTGGATAAGCTGTTGGATTGTATCTCGTTTCCGGTTGAGCGCTCAAACGAGGGTGACAATGGAGTTGGGGGTGACAATGGAGTTAGTAATTTAGTCCCACATCGGTTAGGAGGTGGGATCATGAGGTGATTGGTTCAGGCCTTACATGAGAATTCTCTTTTATGGCATATGGGCCCAATTCAATATCGCACCTCATGGGCTAACTTCGGTTCGGGTTACACCGTGTTCCCAACAAGTGGTGTCAGAGCCCATAGTTACGTGGCTGATTTGGCGGCTCTAATTGGTTCGAGACGGATGATGCTGATGACAATGAAGTTGGTAATTTAGTACCACATCGGTTAGGAGTAAGTCAGACAAGATTTCATGCTTGGGCAACCCCCCTCTGCTTGGGGCTACCCCCATTCTCAGCATGACCCCACAAGAGGTCACTTCGCCGCACACGTCTACCTGTCATTAGTACTGATGTCTCCTATTGTTATTATTATTCTCAATGGAGATTAAAAATGGGATTTTTTGACTTTCATCCCACTTATTAATATGAATTTGTGC
Source organism: Iris pallida (assembly GCA_029216955.1). Lineage (NCBI taxonomy): Eukaryota > Viridiplantae > Streptophyta > Magnoliopsida > Asparagales > Iridaceae > Iris > Iris pallida. Next base: position 6,088,204 of record JANAVB010014799.1, read on the forward strand.
TTACATCCCACTTTTTAATTTTATTTGACTTACATCCCACTTTTGTCACGAAAAATATTTTTTGTGACAAAACGAATACTTTTCGTGATAATATAAATACTTTTAGTGACAAAAAGTGGGATGTAAGTCTAAAAAAATTAAAAAGTGGAATGTAAGTACAAATGCATATTAATAAGTGGGATGAAAGTCAAAAAATCCCATTAAAAATCTATGATAATCATATGATAATTCTCAAAGTTACATGCTCAAAAGCAAAATCTCAAGAGTTAATTTTCTTCTCTGCTACAACTTTCACAATCTTCAGGCTAACCACACAAAAAGAGAGTTCATGGAGATGACACAATAGTAAGGTTACTACTTAAAGATGGCTTTGCATCCTTATCACTTAACAATAGAATGATACTAAGATTCCAATGCTTGTTTACAAGACACGATACAATTTTTATCATATAATGCCATCAGTAGAAAGAGAACACTTGATCCTCCGAGGCTCCGAAGCCGACATCATCCAGGTTCCACAGGTTGATCCCCCATGACCCGTCAGCGCTCGAGCCTTCCCCGCTCACCGTGCTGGCGCTGCCAACTCCTTGGAACATGTAGGACATGGGGAGCATGCAGGACATGTCCTGCATCTCCTGTGCCATAGCAGCTGCCTCAACCTGCAGGGGCATCACTCCCTTTGCAGTGTCCACCTCCAGAAGTTGCTGCTGCTGCTGCTGCTGCTTCAGGAATCGGGCTCGCGCCTTCTCCACATTCTTGGTGGATTTGCCCTTCTTGAAATGTGTCCTCCAGTAGTTCTTGATCTCGTTGTCCGTCCTCCCAGGAAGGCTTCGAGCAATCGTGGACCACCTATAAAATTGAAGATTGTGACAAACTTCGATATCGAGTGCATGAGCAAGAACTAGGTTTGTCAAGAAACTATACATGAGCAAGAACTAGGCTTGCCAAGAAACCTAACACAAGTTTAAACTAGACAGAGTGAAATGGTGCACATGTACTAAGAAGCCTGATATAGAATTTGTTATGAAGCTAAGGGACCTAAAATAGAGCCTATTCTGAAAGTTCATGAACTTTACAAATTATACAAACAAGAACTTGAAGACAATTCTTTTTCGAAAATCTGGCACAAAATGAATATTAATTTTGCTTGTAGATAACTATTCTTACTAGGTAAGAAGAGCCTGACCTGTTTCCCCATCTAGCATGCAAGTCTAGAATGATAGTCTCCTCATGAGGTGTGATCTTCCCTCTCTTAAGGTCAGGCCTCAGGTAGTTCACCCATCTCAATCTACAACTCTTTCCACTCCTCTTAAGCCCTACAAAAAGCCCACATACCAAAATGCTCCAAAATTAGTATAATTTGCGGATATAATGAATGAAAATATTGGTATTATGCGTGAAAGACGAGTACAACAAAATTATCTGGTACATATAGTGTATCTGATACCTGTTAGACGAGATACAGAGTTCCATCTGCCTTCGCCGTGGAGGTTGACATGCTCGACGAGGAGCTTGTCCTCCTGAGGAGTCCAGGGGCCTTTCCTCCAGTCATCATCAAGAGAGCTATTCATCCAGCTAAATTGCGCTTCCATTGTATAGTAGTGCTATTAACCCAATGTTCAGGAGGTTGTCTCCTCTATAGATCATGAGCTATGTCACTACACCTTGTTATGAGACAATTTGAGTTGGGAGCGTGTGGCTTCTTATATATAGATATGCCATGCCTCCTATCTCTCCCTCATTCTTTGTCCCTTTCAGAAGCATCCCACTTCCACTACTTCTATGTGAGGTGGCAAATCTCTATCCTAAGTATTCTTGTTGCTATATTGGCCCATCAATCTTTTTATGTTGTTTGTTACATGATAGAATTAGCCATTGACACACTAGACCTTGTTGGGTTGTATCTCGTTTCCGGTTGAGCGCTCAAATGGGGGGGGGGGGGTGATAATGGAGTTGATAATTTAGTCCCACATCGATTAGGAGGTGGGATCATGTGGTGTAGATAATTGGGATTGGTTCAGGCCTTACATGGGAATTCTTTTTTAAGGCATATGAGCCCAATTCAATATCGTAGCTCATGGGCAACTCCGGTTCGGGTCACACCGCGTTCCCAACAGACCCGTCTTTCTATTTGGGTGTCACATGCACAATGCCACTAGGCTCCTGCTTATGCAAGGTCCATGACGAGTCAAGATGTCCACGGCCTTACCCTCCTATAAAGATGCAAGCAGTAAGCCTCATCTATTGCGCCAATCTATATACAAGCAAAACATTATTCCAAGTTACCTAGTATACTCACTCTTCACAACATTTCTGGTATGAAGTATACACAAACTTAGGATGCATTCATAGATCCAATGCAATTCATACAGGTTATGCTGAGAAATTAATATGCATATGAAGATCTTGTTGGTCACTATAATGGTGTTCTCTGATACATCTTTAACTTGCTTAAGATTATGTAACCAACCCTTTAAAACTCTTCTAGAAGCTACCTTAGAAAGATCAACTAATATGTTCAATAAGATATGCTGGTGTGAAACTCAATCATCTGTTGTAACTATCAATCATGGTAAATACATAGTTCAGGTATGTGGGTTAAGTTGAAATTAATACTCTCTTCATAAATAGGAGTTAGGCTGCGTACATCTTGATCCTTGACCATTCTCAACCATAAATAGTGACCAGGTTACCGATCGACTAGTAATATACATTTCAAGGGTGACTACTTCAGCAACACCTCAGCTAAATAAATTAGGCAGAAATGCTTTTGTGATACATACATAGTTTTCAAGTGAATGTATACTCAACAATCATATGTTTCTGTATACATGTATCTTGTATGTATATTTGGGCAAAATTGGCAACCTCTAGAACCTAGGAGAAGAGTGACAAACACATCCTTGATATCTTATTTAATAAAAGTGACAAAGTACAAGATTTTCTTCTTCTTCTTCTCCTCCTCCTTTTTCTTAGCTTTACAAGTCTCCTCCTCTTTTTGGTCTTTTTTACATCCACGTTCCATATTGGCTTTTGGCCTATAAATACACCCACTAATTAAACTTTAATTACAAAGAAGAGAATATAATTTGGAACTAAGAGAGAGAGAGAGAGAGAGATGTTGCTAACAATGTATCAATTGATAGAGGCCAAATTACCTATGGCTTCTAAGTTCTAACCACATTTAACTCTCATATAGCCTTTACAACGCACGCTTATGGTCCCTAACTAATCTTTGTTTATTTGCTCAGATGATGCCTTTTTGGGCAATCTTTCAATAATTTAACCCTGCTTTGGGATAAACAAATCATGGTTTGGAGATTTATTATACTTTAGACGCGTGACGCGACGACCTTGACACATATTGCTGGTCGACACCTGGTCTCATTGATGTCTGGATTAGCACATAATAAAGCAGTAACCTTGGGTTACAAGAAAATATCTTTGGAAATGGATTGAATCCAGAGAAGCGCAACTATATGATGTCACAAGTGTTTCTCCTTTCGCTTTCCTCTTTTTTTTTCCGCTTTCATGAAAGAAATGGGTGATTCAATACAAGTGTCTGTCTTGAATTGTGTACTGGTACAAGATACGCACATTTTCAGATAGTTACAGAAGCAATTACCTATGTTGCACAAATACAGATACAGACACGATACGAATATGAACACGATTTTGTTTTGTCCGTGCAACATAGATTGCGAGTCTGAATATTTGGTTGCTTCTGAGATTTACAAGGGTAAAGATGATGGAAAAGAAACACGGAAACCTTTCCCCAAACCGGAGAGTACCTGCGAGAGGACCGAGCAATACAACGCACGAACCCAAAAACAATCACACAAAACAATCCACGCAGACACAGAAAATTTTTGACGTGGAAAACCTTTGCGGGAAAAACCACGGGACGATCGGAGTCCAACCCTGAGAAGCCTCCACTAATGGAATAGAAGAATTACACCCTCTACAAACTCCTCCCGATCCAAATCGGATCCCCACAACACTCAGAAATAAGAACAATGATTACAAGGCTACGAAGAGCGAGAACGACGAGTAGAGATTACCCGAACACGATCTCCTTCGAATAGCGACCTTCAATCCTCCGTCTTCTTCTCCGAAGTTGCAATGGCACTCTTGCCTCATTCTCTCTCCAAGTTGTGTTACGTTGCGTTCTGAATTAGGGTTTGGAAATCCCAACTTAACTCCCCAATCCCGCAACCAACCTGGACCGTTGGATTAGATCCAGTGGTGAAAAGTCACCCTAAAATCCGCTTCAGCCCCCGACGACACAGAGTTCGGCCAGAACTCTGTGTCGGGCAACCAGCACTGGCCGACCACATTCTGGAATGGGGAGGCAGAGTTCGGCCAGAACTCTGCCTGGGGCAGAGTTCGGCCCGAACTCGGCCCCCCCTGCTTCCAGCAGCTCCCTGTAGCTCTATCAGCAGCCCCGCTTCCTCCCCGAGCTTCTTCGACACACGAACGGCGCTCGTCGCACTCCGGAATTTTCTCCACATAGGTTGGGAACCCCACCCATTCCAACAAAAGAGTCTTGTCCAAGGACTGGAAAGGTAAAAGCTAGGTATAAGAAAACAAAATAATTTTACATGGTTGAATTAATTGGGCATAAGAATGCATAATTAGTATTTTGGTCCAAATCCTTTTATATATACGGCACGTGATAACAAAAGTATGATACAGTTAAAAACAATCATAATTGTCGCTAGTTTTTCGTGTACCTGTTTAGATTTAACTGCGCTCATCTTTACCTATGGTGTCTGTGCAAAACTGTGCATTTCTGATAGAAACTATTTAAGTTTTTCAACAATAAGAATTATTGGTAGGATAATTGCGACGATACAGTTCTTTCATAACTAGTAAATATAACAATTACTAGTAGTTAAGTTTTGCAAAGTGTTAAGTAAATATTTTGGTCTAATCTTTAGCTTGTCATGTAACTTAAGTTAAGCATTGAATTGGTACATCTATATATGCCAAGATGAGTAGATTTGCATAAAAGAATACTGGAATCATATTAAAGTAGATTAGGAGGTAAGCATTGTTTAGTAGGATACGCCTCAATTAAAAAGTATCAGAGAGGAAAAAGGAACTTTAAAGAGGGACCAATCTCTTCTTTAACTTTAAATGTTGCAATCTAGAAGAAGGTGATAAGTGTAGTTAATTTCAGAGCAACTAAGATCCTAATCCATTCACTTCTACCATCAGAATTTGCATTCTTGCGTCACTGAAACAAAAATGCTATTTGGCTCCCAAAAAATTTGGGTGATACCATCTCTCATTATGTGGCAGATGACATGGTTGCTGACATGGCAAAATTTAACAATAAAATTAATATTAAATTAAAATTAATAGTAAATTAATAAATTAACATTAAATTAACATGATAATTAACATTAAAATTAACCTTAACATTAAAATTAACATTAATATTAATATTAATATTAATATTAATATTAATATTAATATTAACATTAACATTAACATTAATATTAACATTAACATTAAAAAAATTTGGGTACTTAATTTTTTGGGTTAAAATTTGCCATGTCAACTGTTACGTCATCTGCCATGTCAGATGCCACATAATGGGAGATGGTATCACCCAAATATTTTGGGAGCCAAATAGCATAATTGCACTGAAAAGTGTACAACTCTTTTTCGATGCATGCATTTCTAATGAAAGGACTAATAGTTGTTCTCCTCGTGCTCCTTGGTGAAGTTAAAGCTAATTTAATTTAATTTAATTTTACCAGCTCGCACTTAATATGGACAAGTAGTTGGTAATCTTCCTCTATATCAAGATTTCTGGTCCAGATCCTGTCTGCTTCGAAGATTTAAATATGTTACAGGTGTCGCGGCGGCTTAATTACTGGTGAGTGTAATATTGTGGTCCAATGTGTTCTAGATTGGCACATGAAGTGAAATGGATATGTTGCTTTCTTATGCAAGTGTTGTACTAATAAACACAAATGTTGAATCATGATATTTATCTGCACAGCAATATATTGTCTTTCTAACTTTAGCTCTTTGCCTGGCTATATAAACTCATCATCATGATCTTCATCCAAGCCTTCTTCATACAAGATTTTACAAAATTTTATGACGGACCGTCAATCTGACATCAACCATCTATGTTAGTGCCAAATTCCTGTCCAAGATACCTATGAGCATGAAAAGACCATGCTATAAAATCTAGTTGGCCAGTTAACAAGTAGGTAGGTCTATTTTTTTGATTGAAGTTTAAGCTCATGCAACATGAAAAATATATTCCCATATTTGATTTAGCTTTATAAAAATTTATTTTCGAAAAATGTGAATACCCCCATAAACAACTAGCCCACGTAACATAGAAATCCTATCCCATAAGAAGATAGATTTTTTGCCAGATAAATAGATTTAATCATCAATCAAAATATTATATTTTTTTACATGAACTATATATTTCAAAAAATATATATAAATATAATTATCAACCATAAAAATATAATATTAAAAATATTCTGGAAATACAAAATTTTCGACAGCTATATAGCATTCGGCTTACCTCTCGGCCAGCTAGCAGATAGAGAGTACTCCCGGGTTGGGGGGGGGGGGGGGGGGGGGGGGGGGGTGGAGGGGGTGGGGGGGGGGGGGGGATGGGGGGGGGGGGGTGGGGGGTGAGGGTTAGAGCAATTTAAGACCATCTCAAATAGTCTTTATGATCTATCATTTTATAACTTAATCCATAAGAATTTTCACATTTAATCCATAAATGTTTGTATTTTTATTTATATCTAAATCATTAGATCTTTCTCTTATACTAAAATCAATCACGGAGGTTACCACTAGTTCTTAGATTTAAATTCCCACTTACAAATGAAACTATAAATGTAACTTTCGACGTAGTTGTTGTTACCAACAAAAATGTATCCCCTAAATAGTTACCTTGAACTAACCAAATCCAACCCACCTTCCTCTATCCACAGACCCGAAGCCTGCAACTTTGCCCCGAGATTATAATCTGACCCACAAACCCATCTTCATGCAAGTGCGACATAGCAAGGAGTACCAAGGATCGACCAGACACTATGAGAGTCTATGCTTAATTATACAATTCGTTAAGAATTTTTTAGGTTAGTGACTTAATCAGTCACTTCACACTGGAAATTTGTTCTGCTGAATATTTTCAATTTATAAATAATCTCACTAATTAGTTGGGCCAATATGCATCACTGATTAGGCTGTCTGCCAACTTCAAGCCAAAATATAAGCATAACTTCATATAATTGAGCATATTTGCCAGTGTTGCAAAATGAAGACAATTAATGGAGCATATTGATCAAGGAGAACTGGCAATTTAAATACAATGCTGCAGTGCACATATATTCATCAACAACAATTTTTTAATTTCTTTTTGCAAGTTTCCAGAGGACTCGAATGTTCTTGATGTTGGATCCTGTTCAAAGAATAGATATACAAAATCAATTAGAAAATAAGAAAAATGGTACCAATTTAGACTGGAAACGAAGCAAAGCATGCATTTGTGAAAGGAAAGTGAAAAAAATGAAACATTGGCACGCTAGTTCCACATTTTGCAAGTAAATGCATCCCATCAGCTAATCTCTGTAAAGATCAAACGATACTCACCATAGTTTTCCTCCAAAAGAAGAAATAGGAAAATTTTGAAACAGGTCCATGAAACCAAGGTATTATACACTAATAGCACCAAGCTAATTTAAACTGTGCCATATTGATGTTATAAGTGTAACATTTCCTGTATAAAAGGACCCAAACCGCATACTAATCTGAACAAGGGACTTATGCAAAAGAAGAGATGTCAGAAACACCTGTACCGAAATATAAAAGTTCAAAGGGACATGTATTAAAGAGGATGGTGGCATACAGTACTTGTGCCTGATGGCAAAGAGATCATTACACAACACAGAAATGTGCAAGTATTGCGATAAGAGTTGTATAAAAAGACGTGGGTATCGCTTACACTAATTGCCCGATAAGAGGTCCGTTGCCTTGTCCTGTAACACCTTCCAAGCTGCCTTAATATGTCTTTCTTCTGTCAGCGGCGCTCCCACTGCCATTCGAAGAACAAACTTGCCTGACAGAACCTGATCAGGAAACCAAAATAGTTACGTAGGCTGCAGCACTGTATCCCCTTAAGTAATACCCAAGTCTAAATTGTATATGGAACCTACTGTATGTGATAAGAAGAGCTCCCCGCTGGAGTTGACAGCATCAAGTAAGCTGTAGTTCAGTTTATAACCTTCATCTTCATGATTAGGTGGAGGCAGAAGGCGGAAACAAACAAGTGAGAATGTCCGAGGAGCAACTACCTGTATGTATTAATATCGGAAGTAATCATTTTAAAATTTTGGACAGGTACAAAACAAGTAACTAAAATTAGGCTAACAACAGCAGTCGAGCCTTTATTCAAATTTTTGGGGTTGGCTACATTGAATCCTTATCTTCCATTCAACTATCTCAAGGGTCATCTCTCTCATGTTAACACGAAACAAGCAATTATATTATAAATGATATGTCATGATATTTTCAATCTGTCAAGACAAGGTTTGAAACTCAAAAATCCTTACTACTATCATGGTGACAAGAGAGTTCTACCCATCCATAATCTGCAACCGACTTATTGTTGGTGTCCACTACGGTAATTCCATAGTAGAATATTAAAATAAAACCTTTCTCTGGATCTAATGACATTATGGGATCATTTCAAAAGCTAATAATTCTATTATGAATACTGAATATTCGTATAACTGTTTCTCACAGATGATCATGCAGGTTAGTATAAACATTAGTAAATACGTAACAATCATGACAAAAGGGATAGAATCCACTGTCTGAGTTCCTGATATTAACTAGCCTGTACTATTTATTTAACTACAAAAATAGCAATTCAAAACAATAATTTTTGGAAACAAAGTCAAATCTCCATGTAAATATTTATACTAATATGTACCCGTTACACTGCCAGATAATTATAGATAGAATCCATCCACTTTACACCTGAAGAGAAAATATTTATGAAATGCTCTCTTGTTTTGAGCTTCAGATTTTTCCAATCTATTGGTACCATGTATCATATTCATCTACATATTCATTTGGCTTTCTTTATAAATAAAAAAAAAGACATAGCCAACTTGTACCGTCGGAATTCTTTTTTTAACAACTTAGACAAGTAATAGTGACATGATAGACAGTGAGTCATGTGCTTGCGCAAGACTAAGAATGAAATGAACTCCTGCTGCAAGGTTTAACACCTGTGGTTAGCTCCAAGAAATAACTAGAAAGAGCATGAGTAATAGTCTTGTAAAGAAGACGACTATGTTACAACGTGAAGCTACATTAAGTTTTCACACCATATTTGGTTTTTTGTATTTACCTCAAACCTAGAATCATAACCGATAAGTTCTTCAAATTGCTGAGCCAACTTTATGTGATTACGAATGTAACTTTGCAAGTTTTCCAAACCATATAACCTCAAAACCATCCATAGCTTTAACGACCTGAAATGGAAGTCACTTGTGACTAGGTGACAGAAAGATCTATTAAAATGGAATACAAAATAATGAAGCTTTGTCCAAAAGCCAAAAAGGAGGAAAAAGGAACCATCTATTTCTGTTTTCAGATGAGATAAAAGTAACTTTTTCTATAACCATTAGTGCCAAAATTATCAAATGAGAAGAAGAAACAGTATGTGCTGGTTTAAGACTTGTTGATTAAAGGCAGCAAGCCAGCTAACATTAGATGCTGTGATACATGCAGAAAGAAAATTGACCTACATTACTAGCAAATTTATAAGCGAGAGGAAGCCTTGTCATAAAACCTACAAGGCTAGTCGGCTGATAGATAGACCTGCCTTTTTAGTCATGCATTTTGAGCTCATGAACACTCTTCAAATTCCTCTAGAGTTTAGACCAGGAATGAGTCTGGAAGAGGTAAAATGATACAACTTCTTGTAGGAAAATAATGTGTATCAATTTCTTAACATGAAGACAGAGCAAGAAGGATGAAGTTCCCAAAACAGCTTATAGAGTATAACAATATATAGGCTTCTTAAAAATGGTGATCCCCTAAAGGACAAGCATCAAGAAGAACTGTTGAAGGTATGTTAGGATGCATCTATGAAGTTGCAGCAGAAGGGGATTAATTTTTTTCTTTTTTCATAAAAAAAACAATTATCCTTTACTATTAACTCATAATATTGCCATTTTCTCAGAATCCAGCAAATTTGTTTTCATTTTCTCATAGTTATAATTTTTTCATAAAATCATACATGCATATTGTTATTTTCTCATATACATGACATGTTTCATAACTTCAAATATTCAGTACAGTACAGTGAGATGTTAAACCTGAAACGTCGCCCAAGAGGAATTTGCCAATCTTTGAAATCCACAACTGTGTTCTCTTGTGAAGCCTAGTGAACAAAATAGCATTATGAACCAAAACAGGCACGATAAATTAAAGAACAATATCTATAGATATCACACCTATTCAAGTAAATGGACGTCAAATTAATAATGTACCATGTTTAAAATTTTCTAGTATATTATAAATAAATGTAGTACTAGAATAAGAATACCTATAGAAGATATTTACATGTGTTGCGAAGTTGGCTCAGTTAATGGACTTACATTAAGGTGGTGGAGAGTATATATTTATAGGCAAGGGTATGCTCCCCTTATGTTTTTCCGATGTAGGACTAAAACTAAGAGCAAATCTAGAAGACTCTAGGACATACAAGAAACAAGAAACAATAAACTTCTACATTCTCCCATAAGCTGGAGCGTAGATGTCGAGAGCTCCAAACTTGCAAAGAAAGTGAAAATAAAGTGGGTGAGACAAGGCCTTGGCGAGGATGTCGGCAATCTGTGATGCAGCAAGAACGTATTAGAGTTGGACCTCACGATGTTTGACCTTCTCCCGAATGAAGTGACAATACATTTTAATATATTTGGTGCGCTCATGGAATACTAGGTTTCAACAATATGAATAGTTGTCTGGTTATCGCAGTAGAGAACTGCAGGAGAGAAAAGAGCAACACCAAGATTTGTAAGCAAAATCTTCAACCATGTTCGCTCGGAAACCACATAGGCTAAAGAGAGATACTAAGCTTTGACAAAAGAACGGAAAATGACGTCTGCTTCTTGATTCGCCAAGTTACAAGGTTGCCACCAAAATAAGTATATAAGCCACTTGTAGAGCAGTGATCATCTACTAAGCCCGCATAATCAGCATCAACATAAACGGTCACAGAGAGTGAAAAGGAAGGTTGATAGACGAGTCCTTGACCAGAAGATTTCTTCAAGTAGCGAAGAATACACTCAATAGCCTGAAGATGAGAATCTCGAGGAGAATGCATATATTGGCTAATAGTACTCACGACAAAGAAAATGTTTAAGCAGGTAACATCTAATACCAGCTTCCTAGCATGACGCCAGTAGTAATCATGATTGGACAACAAGGTGACATCATGATGCGAATAGTAATTAGGATTGGACAACAGCGAGATGGAATCAGGACCAAGAGAAGATAGTTTCAAATTTCACCTAGTCTAAGGTTCCAACAGAGAGCATCACAAGAAGGAAGACTACTAGATTTGGAAAACGTTGGAAAACGAGAATCGGACTCGTTCGTGATCGACAAGATTGTGGTGAAGTCATTGAGGCCGATCTGCATATGTGGCTAGCGCGTGGCGAGAGGTACTGGAGACGAGCTCGTGCAGCGATTTTGGAGGAGGTCGGATCTGCACGCGAGGTCGGCGAGAGGTGTTGGAGACGAGCTTGTGCGGCGGTTGTAGAGGAGGCTAGAGCTCGTGAGTCGAACTGGATATGCACCGGTGAAAGGAAAGATGAAGTCCCGGGGGGGGGGGGGGGGGGGGGGGGTGCATATTTGCAAACTTGGTGTGGGGAAGAGGGGGTTGGCGCTTGTGCGGGGAGGGAATTAGGGCCGATGTCTGAGGAGCTAGTTTCCATAATTCATTAAAGTGGGGAAAAGTACATATTTACAGGCAAGGGTGTACTTCCCTTATGTTTTTCCGATGTGGGACTAAAACTAAGAGCAAAATTAGAAGATTCTAGGTCATACAAGAAACAAGAACCGACTAACTTCTACGACATGATAGCATAACAAGCTTATCATTATGCAATTCTACTCTGATTGGTCTATAACCACTTTCTGCTAAAGAACCATAGGTAACAATAAACAAGTATGACTTCATCTTCGGGTGTCAACAATCAGTGTTCCTTTTGTATGTTATTTGGTTTCTTTAGCAACCTCTTGAATGATTAATATTGTTTATTTTGCAATACTAATAATAATTCCAAGTGTATCATGATGTTGTCGTGATGAAGATAACAAATACGCTCAAGATCTCATAAGATTCAAGAGCTATGATACCTTTAATGCGCCTAAGAGATGCAGCTAAAAGCCTGAAATTAAATTCCTAACAAAGTAGTTTTCTCTAGTCACCCAAAGTAGATTAGTGGTCAATTTGTATATGTTAAGGGCTTTGTTTACCTACCTCATTGCAGATAATCACAGACAAGATTAATTTGATATGAAAGTAATGTGTGCTTCAGCTAGCATAAGGTCCACTACGCCAGCTAGAATTAACTTTTGAAAGTAGAATTAATTAAGCATTTGAAAAGGTGAGTAAAGAACTACCTTGTTTTTTAGAAACTCTGGATTTGTGGACAGAGATTGAATCAAAGCACTCCGTTCCTGTTTGCAGGCAAATATGGTCACACTCAGTATTACATTTCATCACCAATCATTACACGAAGTATTATAAGAACTAAATACAACTGCATTTCTCAGATAAAAAACAAGAAAACAAATAAGTATTACCAAACTGATTCATGCATTTGACTTTGATTTTCTTTTACGGGAAAGGGGGAAAAGTATATATCTCATGTCGTTTTTGCTTTTCTGAAGTAATCTTATTACTGAAAATAGCCTTAGAATTATTAAGCTTGTTTGACATAATAATCACCTTTAGATGTCTTAGCAATATTTTATAGCCAAGTAAACAAAAAAAATATCAATCAAGCTTTTATCCCAAACATCTTGGGTCAGCTACATGAATCATTTCTTCCATTCTGCTATGCAAAGAGCAAAATTCCTCTCTTACATCAACAAATGCCGTATCCTTTTTCTCAGACATGGTCCAAGTTTGTTTAGACCTACCCCTAATTCTAGGGGCTCGTTTAACTAGGATCCTATCACTCATTCTAACAGGTGCATATATTAATCTTTGTTGCACATGTCAAATCACCTCAGACGGTCCACACTCACAACTGAACATAAAACAGCCCATATTGCAAAAGGCCAAACAGTTCAATATGAAGTTTGAGGAGCAGAAAAGAACAAGCAACAAATGAATGGTATTCTTAAGTATACAATAGGAAAATTGTGCATTTCAAATAGGCCATTGACAAAAAAATGAGGGAAATGACAAAATTTTAAGAAGATCCAGATACCCTCGATGACACTGGTCTGTTGTCCTGTACTCTTAAGGGAAAAAAAAAAAGTAACACACATTACGAGTGCAGAGTTCATATATAATACAGTAATCAAGGAGTCTATCCGAGTACAATATTCTAGCCCATGGGAATGGTTGGCTACAGAAAAGTCTACTTTTGGGAAGCCTTCACTAGTTCAACAGACTGAAAGTTGAAATATTATTATCTGCATAGTAATCGGATGTGTGAATGTAGAGAATAATTGTTGTGTGTTTTATTGATTGGTTACTCCAATATTTATAGGGAGTCTAGCTCCTCTTCATACTACATTTTCCAATGTGGGACTAAAGTCCCTTATTAGTTCTCAACACTCCCCCTCAAGATGGGCGATAGATATTAATCATTCTCATCTTGTTACATAGCTTCGACAGACTTAATGAACTAAGACCCTTAGTCAGACAGTCTGCCACTTGTTCTTCTGAGCGAACATGATCAATCTTCAATATCCCTTGTTCCAGCTTCTCTTTGATGAAGAATCGATCGATCTCGATGTGCTTCGTTCTGTCGTGCTGAACTGAATTGTTAGCAATACTTATTGCAGCTTGACTATCGTTCAGAAGACGTAACGGTGCTCCCTTGTCCAGCTTCAACTCTGTCAGCAACGCTTTCACCCACAGCAACTCCGACACTCCCAAAGCCATTGCTCTGTATTCTGCTTCAGCTGTAGACCGTGCTACCACTGACTGTTTCTTGCTTCTCCATGAGACCAAGTTTCCTCCTACAAAGACACAATATTCCGTGGTAGACCTTCTATCGTCTATACAGCTCGTCCAGTCTGCATCGCAGTATCCCTCAACTTCTATACTTCTATTCTTCTTGAACCATAGTCCTTCCCCCGGCGTCCCTTTCAGATATCTCAAGATCTGAAACACTGCATCCATATGACCCGTTCTTGGATCATGCATGTAGCGACTTACTACACTCACCGCAAATGAGATATCAGGACGAGTGTGCCCCAGATAAATCAATCTCCCTACAAGTCGTTGATATCTTTCACGATCAACTGGCTCTCCTGCATCTGCTCCCAACTTGCACTTTTGGTCAATTGGAGTGACTGCTGCTTTGCATCCCAGCATCCCTGTCTCCTTCAGCAGATCTAGTGCGTATTTTCTCTGTGAGAGAACAATTCCTTGTTCGCCTTCACACACCTCGATACCTAAAAAGTACCTCATTGCTCCTAAATCATTCACCTCAAACTCCTTCGCGAGTTTTGACTTCAGCTTAGCGATCTCGACTTCATCATTACCTGTGATTACTATATCATCCACGTATACAGCAAGTATAGTGATGTGGCCTCTTGCATGCTGAAAAAAGACCGTATGATCTACATTTGCTTGATGGTATCCCATGCCTGTAACAGCCTTTCTGAATCTGTCAAACCAGGCTCGAGGAGATTGCTTGAGTCCATATAGCGACTTCTTTAGTTTGCACACTTTTTCATGCGACGTCCCTCCGTCTGATTCTGTAGCGTAGCACCCTGGCGGGAGTTCCATGTACACTTCTTCTTATAGGTCCCCATGGAGAAAGACATTCTTCACATCTAACTGGTATAGCTTCCACCCATAGTTTGCTGCAATGGAGACCAGAGTTCTTACGGTGCTCATTTTCGCTACTGGAGCAAACGTCTCATCATAGTCGATGTCATATGATTGTGTGTATCCTTTTGCAACCAACCTCGCCTTGTATCGTTCCACATTTCCTTCTGACGTCTCCTTTACTGTATACACCCATTTGCATCCCACAGTTTTCTTCCCTTTGGATAATGGAACCAGCTCCCACGTCTTATTTTTCTCCAGTGTCCCAAGTTCTTCCATCATTGCAGCTTTTCACCTTGGATCTTTCTTTGCTTCCTGCCAACACTTGGGCAACGAAGTAGAGTCTAATGATGCAATGAAGGCTCGATAATTCGAAAAAATGTTAGAATAAGACAGGTAGTTGGCAATATCATGTTCATAATTATCAAAACGACTAGGAGCCTTACCCGCATTGATGCGAGAAGATCTCCTTAAGGGAGCAATAGGTGGTGGAGAGATCATACCATCAGAGTCAGAGAGATCCGCATCAGAATCAGATTGATTCAGTGCGGGGGCAACATCTTCAAGAGTTGGAGCAGGAGTAGACAAGGGACTTGGTACAGTAGGCACAGGGCACGGTACATGCATAGTACTGGACTTCTGATGTCCCCTTCTGTAGACTTGGAGCTCCTTTTCCATTGTCTGCTGCTCCCCCTGTTTAACATATGTATCTTCTTCATCTTCTGTATCGGAGTCACTGCTTTCTCCCCCTTTCGTCCAGTTTTCTACGACCGGACATGGGATCGATCCGACTACCACAGATGGGCTTAATTTCTCCTCCTCACATCTAACACCCGCTATGTTAGGTGTGTCACCAAACGCCGAACCATCATCCGAACCATAATATGGTTCCAGTTCTCTGAATGTAACGTCCATGCTTACAAACATTTTCCGCTCAACTGGGCTCCAACATGCGTATCCCTTCTGAGTTGTCGTGTACCCGACAAAGACACATTTAACCGCTCTAGGATCCAGTTTGCCAACTCCTGGCCTATTATCTTGGATAAAACATACACACCCAAATACTTTCGGTGGAACAATGTACGTGGTTGCACCAGTAAGCATCTCCAGCGGTGTCTTCCAGTCCAATACCTGAGATGGCATTCGGTTGATGAGATAAGATGCCGTTAACACCGCCTGCCCCCATAAGTGTTTCGGAACATTCATAGCCAGCATCAACGTCCGTGCGACCTCCAGCAGGTGTCTGTTCTTCCGTTCGGCCACACCATTTTGTGCCGGTGTATAGGCACAAGAAGTTTGGTGTAGTATGCCATAAGTGGATAAATACTCAGCAACCTTCCTATTTGTATACTTCGTCCCATTGTCAGACCGTAAGCACTTAATTTTAGTGCCATATTGAGTTTCTACCCGGCGATGAAAGTCGCAAAACGCCTCAAAGACGTCACTTTTATTCTTCATAAGGTACACCCATGTCACGCGAGTATAACAATCAATAAAAGTGACGAACCATCGAAAACCGTTAATACCGGTTGTAGGACAAGGGCCTCATACGTCTGAATGTATCATATCAAAAGCAGCCGAACTCCTACTACCTGAACTCACATACGTGCTTCTGGTATGTTTATCCAACTCACAAGCATGACAAAATAACTTCTCTTTAGTAGTCCTTTGGTATAAGGACGGATACATTCGACTAATAATTTTAAAAGAATGACCGACACGCCGGTGGTGGAGTAGCAAGTCATCTTCGACACTGCGCCGTGAATCTTCTGGTGGTGTGTCTGCTACCAGAGATGTCAAAGCTTTGTCCAGTCCAGTCCTGTCCAAGTACCACAGCCCCTTATGCCATGTGCCAGTCTCTAGTCGTTGTCCTGTCCCCTTCTCCTGAAAAGTCACCGTAGGAATGTCAAAGGAAACAGTACAGTTAAGATCAAGGATAATGGCACTAATAGAAAGAAGATTGACAGGAAAAGACGGAACATGCAAGACATTGGTGAGAGTGAGAGAAGGGGTGCATGCGACAGTGCCTTTACCCATGACAGGGCTGGAGTTACCATCAGCAGTCTGAATGCTCTCCGGCGTCGGTAGGTGAGTATAGTCCTGGAACTCACCGCGGGATCCCGTGACATGGCGAGATGCCCCAGAGTCCATAATCCAACCGGATTGGTGGACAGCTGCTGCAAGAGCACGTGCAGGTATACCTGTGTCGTTTTGGGCAAAGCAAGTGATGTGGTCCCCCGAGGTAGATGACGTCCCATTACTGTCGTCCGAACCCAGCTTCGTGCCGCGTAACTTTGCGAGGAACTCCTTCTCAAGAGGGGTTAACTCAGCCAGGTGATGGTCGCCCCTTCCTCCGCCAGATTAGCTTTGTGTCCTCCAGAATAATTTTCCCGTCTACCAGCATAACCGCCTCTACCACCACGACATCCTCCGCGGCCCCGTCCACGATCACTCGACTGACTGTGCAGGGGTTTGGGACAAAATCTGATGTAATGCCCTGAGTCACCACAGTTGTGGCAAACACCGGCCACAGAGGGAGGCTGATTGAAGGCGGCAAGGGCAGACTTGTCAACAGTGGCTTGCTCCCCCTGGAAAGAGCCCTTGTTGGGCATCAACTTCAAGCGAGCTTCTTCTTGTGCCATGGCAGCTATGGCTTCTTCTAAGGTGGGAAACATGGGCTGTGCCAGGAGTACATTCCTTCTATTCTCAAATACAGGGTTAAGACCCTTCAAGAACTTCATCATCCGTTGACGCGAAATATAATCCAAGAACTTTTGGAAATGTTTCGCAAATGCGGGTTCGACTTGGGCATCTTCCATCCCAAGAGGATCATAGTGATCCAGATCAGACCAGAACTTCTTCAACAGTGCTGCATACGCAGAGATGGTGCGGTCGTCATGGGCCACCCTATCAAGTTCATCCTGCAGTTGGAAGACCCGCATAGGATTGCCCGAGCCAGAGTACATATCCTTCAAAGTCCGCCATATATCAGCAGCAGCCTCCATCGCCTCTACATTGTCCGACACCTGGTCGGTTAAGAAGGCGGTCAACCATCCAGCAACAACATTGTTGACAATTTCCCAAACAGCAAACTCCTTTGAGGAGGGATCATCTGGCGCGTTGGTTTGGCCATTGACGTAGCCAACCAAGCCACGTCCCTTCAGCGTCCGCATGGCCTGCCGTGACCATTTCAAGTAATTGGACGTGCCTTCGAACTTCGTCTCCAACTTGTCCAGCTTCCCCATTTTGTAGGGTGATGGATCCACATCAGTATGGATCACACGTGGGGTCGTCTCGGTTAATCTCTTTGATAAAATATCATCAACCAAGACCTTCATATCATCTGCTGTCAGTTTACCACTGATCGAATTCATGGCGTCTTCAACGGTGATTCGTCGTCGTCTACGTCGGCTTCGTCTTTGTCGTCGTCTTCGTCGGCGTTGGCGGCGTCGACGTCGGCGTCGGCGTCGGCGTCGGCTGTATGTAAAGTCTTCAACGGAGACCTTACGACTGTGCGTTCAACGTGGCCAACACCGGCGCGCGCATGTAGATCCTAATTTGCAGATTGTGAACGGAAAACAAACAAAGCATTTGTAATTCCGGAGGGCGTAATTTAGGAACAGAAGGTGCAAATAAAGCATTTGACAGCCATCCGTCGTCGAAAAACCACCCACATAATCTCTCTCTCAAAATTAGGGTTTTTTTTTTCGAAAAGAAAAAAAAGGAGGGGAGGGGGCGTCGGGGGGGGGGGGGGGGTGGGGAGGGCGTCGGGAGGGGGGGGACAGGGCGTCGGGGGGGGGGGGGGGTGGGGAGGGCGTCGGGAGGGGGGGGACAGGGCGTCGGGGGGGGGGGGGGGGGGGACTGCCGGGTGGGGCGTCGGGGGGGGGGGGGACTGCCGGGGGGGGGGGCGTCGGTGGTGGGGGGGGGCAGGAGGGGGGGGGGACTGCCGGTGGGGGAAGGGAGGGTACTGCCGGTGGGGAAAAGGGGGGGGAGGAAATTTTTTTTTTTTTTTTTTTTGTGGTTATGGCTCTGATACCATGTAGAGAATAATTGTTGTGTGTTTTATTGATTGGTTACTCCAATATTTATAGGGAGTCTAGCTCCTCTTCATACTACATTTTCCAATGTGGGACTAAAGTCCCTTATTAGTTCTCAACAGTGAACCATTTTCATAGGTTTCTAAATTGTGTATGTAAGATAACTAATCTCCTACGGAAAACAAAATTAAGTATTTAACCACAAACCATAAAGATATTGATAAATTGACACATTCAAATGATTCATAAACCATGACTACACTAAGTCAACTCTAAGACAGTTATGACTTGCATAAAAAATAAGTGGGAAATATTTAGTAAATCATTTAGGGAGAGATATACATAGCATAAAAAGCTAAATCATTTAACATTCAAACTGAAAACTAAAAAACGATATACAATAAAAAATCATAAAATAAATGCTGAAGATATTTGGTAACACATGATAATATACACATGAAGAAAATAAAAGTTTATTTATAAGATACTAATAACAAAGTTGATACCTTCACCCATAGCACGGAACAATCAAAATTGGTAAGAAACCATTTATGTGCATTCATTCCAAACGAATCTGCTTCTTCTACACCATCAATGCAATGGCGGTACTCGGGACATATACAGGCACTGCCAGCATAAGCAGCATCAATATGTAACCACATATCATTGGCCTGGAATCATCAACAGAGCAAGTTCTAAAACCATTTGTGATGCTAAGTATTAGTTACATTCACATATGGTACTAGACATGTAACAATCAGCAGAAATATAAATATGGAATGGAAAAAAAAAAATGCCTTGTGCTCAAGCGTGCAAATAAAATTAATCATATTTAAACTACATTTTTATAGTAAAATTCATTAATCGAAAACTAAAATTATACGGCTTCCAAATGAATTAATGTAACTAAAATCCCTTAACTTTAAGGAGGCAAGAAAAAACTAAAAATGCAATCTGTGCTCATATCATAAGTGACAACTTCTACATAAATGTGTGTAGCTTTGAATTTTATTGCTTCATTGATGAATAACTATATATGTAGTAGCTCTCAGCATTTCTCCACAAGTTCCTCTGAGCAAATTGGGAATGAACCTGACCACAAAAAGACTTTTGCTGGTAGAAACACCTAAAATTTGTAGCTTAGTCATTTACCTTCAAGCCATAATCCATTATCAAACCAGCATCAACATAGGTTATTGACTTAAATGAAGTTATAAAACTTAGACTGTGTTCAAGTTTGTTAACTAGTTAAAGATTTAAGTTTTCTCGAAAAAAGATGAATAACTATTTAATAATTATGTATCGAGTGTCAGATTAGAGAATAGAATGGGTTCTAGGAACTAAAAATTGTTTTGTGAAGATCTCTTCCAATAATATTGTGTTTTTCCATTCTCTATATGGCAGAAATTATTGACTTTGATCATTCACGGAAAGGAGAGAATATGTTATATTATATCTAGTAACTTATAGCTTATTTTCCACCAAAATTTACAAAATAAATTAGAAGTGACTTGCAAATGAGAAAAGGTAACCATGTTTTCACAAAGAACAAAAACATATAGGAATTGTTGTATTAAAAGAGAAATATCCATTTGAAGTGAAGGTATCGTTTATAAGAAAAGCCAGAAATATGAGAAAACAAAATGGTCATAAGATAATATTGGAATAAAACTTATCAAGGCCCAAATCAATGCACATTCTAACCTCTAATGTCTATAACTTATAAGTTTAAGTTGTATGTTACCTTGCATATCTTTCCTAACTCAAACAAAGGATCAACAGCTGCCGAAGATGTAGTTCCAACCTGAGAGCAATTAAAAATTCTCTTGAATGCCTTAAACTATTTGCAGGGATATTATATATCCTAAAAAACTGTAGCTATATATAGTACAAAATGAGCATTACTAACATAGAACATTAAGGAAAGAATAAAATCAGCTATTAATAAGAACTTGATCAAACTTGGTTGTTCATCCACAGGTGTCAAAGCATATATACATGCCTATGCAAACAGCCTAGAAATAACCAGACAACACTGCAGAGCATTAGACATATTAAGGATCCATTAAAACAAAGAAGTCTATGCAATCCACCAGTTTTCACTCGATATGGGCCTACACTTTTATTTGGAGTGCCCACAGTACTGACAGGCTAAATCATCTATCATAGGGTTTAGTAATGATAAATTACGAAACACATGGAGATAATATATGACCTTCTAAAACCTACAAAGAGAACTACAGAAAAACTGTTGCAACAGAAAAGGAAATATGTAAAGTCTAAACACCACAAGTCAAATGTGTTTCTCACTGTCGCACAGAGGAAGAAGGGTATCAAGCCTGCTGAGAAGTCATTTGATATTGCTTCAGAGACTACTTCAGGAGTAAGAGCGTAATTTGAACTGTAGCCAGCCTTTAGCACTCTCAAGTTTTCAGGATAAATTCCTGCAATCTACCATTATAGTAAGTCAAGAATCTCATTTTGCTGTTACCGCTGCAACCAGGTGTATAATATTGACAATATTACATGCTTCAGAGAGGCGGAAAAATTAACATAACAATGAATCTGAGAGATTTAGTGACATGCTGTATTAATGTAAACCAGTAGAAATGAAAATGGTTTCAAAAGTATTAGTGTTTCTGGTTAACGGAATAATACTAGAAAAACAACAAGAAGCCTTTAGCTACCAGTGCTTCTATTCTAATATCCATACTAAATTCATATGCAAGCTAACTATAGGATATTGACATAAAGCTTCTCCCTATCATGAAAATTAAGATGTAAAAAACAATATGCACGAGCAGGCACACTGTCACATGAAGAAACACTTGAGTTAAGACAAAGTAAACAATCACCAACTCATGTAGAAACATCCATCTCTACACCAACAAAGCCATGATATCATTATGAATATTGCATAGTAAATCCTACTCAAATGAAATCATCAGGAAACACAACCAAGAGAATGCACACATTTAACCTGAAGCCAGATGGGGCCCGACCAGAATTCTGGTCAGGACTCTTCCTCGAGCCAATCACGTCCGCGTCAATTTTGACTAGACTTGGACCACCTAAAAATGTGGGACTAGACCAAGGTTATGTGAATACAAGCCTGGCCCTCTGCAAGCCCTATGCAAGACAATAGGACAATTTCATGCCCAAACCAACACAAAGCAACAATAAATAGATCAACAAAACAAGTTCATGGAAACTGAAATGGTATGAAACTTCTATAAATATTGTAACATCCTCACCTTCATATAGAACTTTAAAATATAATATTGCATCATGTCAAAATATTACCTGGCATGCCTTCTGCATAGCAGAATGTGTTTGATCAGAAGCATACACTACAAGGTTTTCCAGGGATCTTTTTCCATGTTTCCTTAAGAATTTGTCACGTGCAGCCAACAATACGACGAGGACAGCTTCGCTAGCTGTACCTTGAATTACTCCACCACCTCGACCTGCAAAGTGGGGGTCATAATCATATTAAAGGAAAATAATGAACTAGAAAACGCTATAGATAATAATCATGTAATATGAAAAGAGAACATAGACATTTCTTGTTACACATTATTGCTAATATAACTCCAGACAGGAGTCACAAATATGTTTATCCCAGGTCATGGAGTAGTTAAAAAATAATAATGCATGAATCTCACAAAAAAGCAACAAATGCAGTTCATCTTTGAGGAACTGGATATAGAGAAATTCAACCAATTCATTAAACTTCACCTCAGCTTTTACCTGATGAAAGGAATTGGTTTGGGAGCTTCAGTATTTTAGCAAGCCAGTCCAAAACAATCACTTCTAGCTCCGTTGCAGCAGGAGATGTTACCCAACTAAATCCCACAATGTTAAAAGCAGCGCTGAGCATTTCCCCTAGGAATCCAGCCGTGCTGCTGTTGGAGGGGTAATACGCAAAGAAATTTGGGCTTTGCCAATGGGTTACGCCTGGTATAATCTTCTGACGGATATCTATACAAAACAAACACAGCTTGCATCTACTTAGTATTTTACCAGATAATTTCAAAAACTAAAAAAACTAAACAAGAGTCAGACAAAAATATCATGCTTTAAAACAGAAGTCCAAAGGATTTTGAAGTAATTGAAGTAAAATTGATAGGAGCTTATTCACCATCTAGTACATCTTGCAGGCTTTCAGGTTGGTTAGGGGCTGAATCAGGAAGAAGTTCCCTCAGATACCCAGGCTGCAAATGCAGGACATAAACAATAAACATAAAACTGTTACTAACATAATCACTAGCACAAAATTTGATTGCGACACAGGCATCCTGTTTCGGTACAGTCATTAGTACTGACATACTCGAGATTAATGCCAGACACTCTCTAGCTTAAAAAATGAAGAGGTATGTGGTTTATGTTAGTGTTATATATAGCATACGGCCCTTAACAAAGCTGAATGGAAGAAAATGATCGACATAGCTGACCGCAAAACTTTGGGATAAATGCTTTGATGTTGATATACGTTTGTTGTATAGTTCGAATTTGTGAATAAGGCGTACACCCAAAATAAGAAAAGGAGATAAAAGAAGAATAGCCACTATTTAAAAAGAGGGAGATAATCAATATTAACTTATAATTGTAAGATGGGTTTTGCCTAATAGTTTAAGAAGCTTAGCTATCTAATCTTCTTGTGCTTATATAAAGTGCCATGTTTCACGGATACAACAACGATACAATACTGACACGCAACATCCTGGTGTATTCGGAGCAAGGTTCACAGTATCGGTGTCGGAATCGGTATCGGACTATTCCTATGAGTATTGGTATCGGCGATATCGGTAGTATCGGCGGTTTCGGATCGGAGTATCGGATTTTTTGGTATCGGAAAACAAACAATTATTAACAAATTATTTACATTTAAAAACATATATTTTTATACATTTAGGCATAATTTAAAATATTTTCAGTGTTATTTCTTAGTAGTTTTGAAATTAAATGAAATAGTAGTCACCCTTACCGATTGGTTTACATACAATAGATTGATTTTCTTCTTTTACATGCTTTTATAACCTTATTATGCTTTAAACCTTTGATGATTTGTCTTTTTCGTTTAATTTTCTTGGACGAATTGACCGGAAAAGAGACCCACAATGTCAGTATCGGTCAGTATCGGGTATCGGTCAGTATCGGATCGGGACATGCCAAACCATATCGGTATCGTCCATATCGGATCGGTATCGTCCGATATTTTAAACCAATTTTGGAGTGTCCGTGTCATGTCTGGTACGTATCACGGTGCAAGACGGCGTCAGGCTGTGGAGTGTCCATGCTTCCTAGTTAAAATGATACATTTTCCGTACTTGCTGTGTAGTTATGTTCTCGGGTTATGTAGCGAAAAGAAGGATATAAGTAAATCATTATTAAGGCCCATCCCAGAATCTAGATTCTCATTTGGCTGAATAGTAAGACTCATCCCAAGTTCCAATTTCTAGATTCTCAGGTCCAACCCACCCACATGAGCTATAGGTTGGGCCTAAGAATTTCTAGATTCAGAAGGTAGGAAAACATTTTGTAGAATAGTAACTACCAATTTGGAGTCCCAGTTTCTAGATTCCAGATTTTACATTATTTTTTTACCACATTAATTTTTGACCACACATACTTTGAGATCAAAGGTCATTTTATCATTTTCTATTATTCCCATGCAGACCCAAACCATTCAAGATTTATTTTTGGAATTTTGTGACTTACCCCCCACTTTATTTACCACTGGTCCACTATTAAGGGTGCACCCCACTGTTTTGCATTAATGTACAGCACCCCCACTATGGACGGAATCCGTCAAAAATATTTTTTTTTGACCAAAATGTCCGTCTTCTTCCTCTTTCCTCTCAACCCCTCCCCCTCCCACCCCCCTCCCCCCGCGGCTACCACCCCCGCTCCTCTCCGCCGTGCGCTCCCCCCTCCTCGCCTCCGCTCCCCCCCCCCTCCCTGCCACCGCCCCCTCCTTGCAAGCAGCGGCAGCAGAGGCGGGGGCAGCGGCGGCGGCAAGCAGTGACGACGGAGGGGGGGGGGGGGGAGGGGGAGAGGAAAGAGGAAGAAGAAAATGGGATGGACATTTTGGTCAATTTTTTTTGGTCAAAACGGTTTGACCGTTAATTTCTGACGGATTCCGTCCAAAATTGGGGGGGGTGGGGGGGGGGGGGGGGGGGTGGGGGGGGGGGGGGGTGTTGTACATTTTTGCAAAACAGTGGGGTGCACTGTGAAATAGGGTAAACAAAGTGAGGGGCAAGTCAAAAAATTCCTTTATTTTTTTTGTTATAAATTTGGGCTCAAGATGCATTTTGGAGCTCCATCTACAAATGATGCTCTAAGAAAGAGAAATGACAAATGAGGAAAAAGGAAATGCTTAATACTTTTTTTCATGATATTTTGGTTATTTCTGAATTTTAACTTGCAAAAAAATCGTTACTATCGAAGAAGAAGAGAGGGAGTTAGTATTTCTCACTTTGCAAAATGGCTTCTTTCTGAACCAAAGAAAGGAGGAAACTTTACTCATTGTACAGCAAATGCAATTGATAATGAAGCAATACCCATTTCATACATAAAAAGGTGCCATTTTTATCCCAAAAAAAAGAAAGAAAGCTAACAATACAACAACTCTAGATATTTCTTTTTTTCGAGAAATTAGAAGAACTATAGATAAATTGAGCCAATAAAAAAAAAAGGTTTCTTTTTTCAGTATACCTTGACTTGGCTGAGAACAGGGAAGGACTCGATGCTTTTGTAGTAATCTGCGATGAAATCGACCATTTTGTGCGCGTTCTCTCTCAGTTGCTCTGCGTCCATCGGCTTCAAAGAGCCCTCCCTTCATTCCATCATCATCAAGTATGCAAACGAAAGAACCAAAGGAAGGGGGAAAAACCATTAATGTTAAGAAAACCTTTGCATAACGAGGACAGGAAGAAGAAGAAGCATACATTGAAGAGGGAGAGAGACGTTGATCACTTGAAGAAGAGAGAGTTTGTGTTTGTGGTGACAGAAAAGGAAAGGGGAGGGAGATTTTTAATACGGTGATAGGAGGGAGGAGGAGGTCTCGACATTTTCTTATTGTTTTTTGGTTTTTTTGTTTTAGCCAAATGCCAAAAAATACACATGTATAATGTAAGGTTAACATAGGCAATTTATAAAGGTACTGTAAGGCTTCGTTTGGTTCGCAAATCATTGGATTGGGAAAGGAAGGTGATTACTTTCCAGCAAGTTATATGGGCACATCAAAATATGATCATGGCTAGCCTAATTTGAACTTTGATTTATTTACAAGTTTGTCATTGAAGAAAGTGATCATAGCTATCCCACTCTTTGGTATAAAAGTCAAAAATTCTTATTTTACTATTCTTCCTCAACTCATCCAAGAAAAAGAAGAAGAACAAGAACAAGAAAAAGAAGAAGAGGAAGAAGAAGAACAAGAAAAACAATAAAAATGAAAATTTTGATGGGGTTTAAACCCTAATTTTCTTTCTCAACTCATTCTCACTATTATAATGGGGGTTTAAACCCTAATTTTCTTCTCATTTCGAATTTCGATTTTCAATTGATGGAGAAGAATAAAATGAGAAGAAAATACTCAAAAATTAAATCCTAATTTTCTTCTCATTTCCAATTTTGATGGCACCCAAAGGCTCCTCATAATGCACAAACCCTAATATTGGTGGAAACCATAATATTGATGTTCAACTAGTGTAAACAAGGACTGCCCAATTTTCTGGCAGTTCTATAAAGTGAATGGACTGCCAGAAAACTGGACAGTCCTAAGTCACAGCATGTGAAACAAAGGACTGCCCATTTTTCTGGCAGTCCTTACTGTATATTGGATTGCCAGAAGAATGGGCAGTCCAACTCACAGCATGTGTAACTTTGGACTGCCCAACTATCTGGCAGTCCAGTTTGTATGTTGGACTGCCAGAAGAATGGGCAGTCCTAAGTTTCACATGATCTGACTTAGGACTGCTCAGTTTTCTGGCAGTCCATTCAGTTTGTAGAACTGCCGGAAAATTGGACAGTCATTGTCGACGCGGAGTTTTCTCGTTCGTTCATACTTGAATTTAATTTAAATGGATAATTTTTCACTCCGTATGTAGTTTAATTCATTCAAATGGGCTACAAAGAATTGAAATAAACAATGTAATTGATGCTTGAATTTTTTAAATTAATTTCTAGGGTCTTGGAAATAAATTGAGAAAGAATTTGGGTGCTTGAATTAATTTCTTCAAAAGATGAGGATGGTGGAGGAGAAGTGGAAGATGTTCGGGATTTAGGAGTTGTGGATGAGAAGAGGAAGATGTTGGGGATTGAGGAGAGGTGGAGGAGAAGAGGAAGAAGAAGAATAGAGGGGTGAGGATTTTGGAAGAGAAAGAAGGAATTTTGCAAATGAAGGAGAAAAAATGGGTTTGGGGGGGTGGAAATTTGGGACAGCCAACATCAAAAAATTGGACTAGTCTTGTGAAAAAAAAAAATGGACTAGCCACAATCCGGACTAGCCATGATCATATTTTGATGTGTCCATATAATTTGACTTACTTTCCTGTGTTTGGGTGCCATATGAATTGAGGAGGAACGAAAAATGATTCCCAATGGAAAGGAAAGTAGGAAAAAAAATGATTTTATCCATCCAAGTAAGGAATCACTTTCTCACATTGAAGTATTCACTTTCCTTTCTAAATTCATTGACATTTTCAAACATCGAAAAGAAAATAAATGGAAATTGTAATTTCCCAAATGAAAGAAAATGCCAAGGAATTGATTTCTTTTCCCTTCCATTCTGCGAACCAAACGAGGCCTAAAAGTTACTCGGGACTGTCCAAGTATTTACAAGTTTGTCACTCAAAATATTTTACTAAGGGCCTGCTTGGCAATTGTGGGGGTAGCGGTTATGAGGTGTTTTTAGAGTACCGGTTATGAGGGGTCCGGTTTTGGATGTTTTTTAAGTAGCAGCTTTTAAACCAGTCCAATCCATGCTTGGTAATTCACTAACGAGCGGTTCTGAAAGTATTTTACACGAATAAATTAAATAGGGAAGGATATTAGTAGTTATAATTTTATATTCTTGGTGAGGATATAAATGGAACAAAATAACAAAGCCGCTCAAAACCCACCGATTTGAGGTGTTTATAAAGCCACCCAAAAATACATTACACCGGTTTTAGGAGGTTTTTGAGCCAACCAAAACCACCTCAAAAAATTTAACAATCAGGAATTTTTATAAACGATCGGTTCAAAAACACCCAAAAACCGATGAAAACACCGTTACCAAGCATACCCTAAAGGGTTGCCACTGTCAATTTTTTTGACATATTCTACTACCCAATGGATACAAGACTATAGAAAAATTCTACAGTCCTGACTAGATCCAGAATTTATGTTGGTTATCAAAAATTATATTGGTAGGACTATAAAAAAATTTGATAGTCGTGTATCCGTAGTGGACATCCGTTTAGTAAAAAATTTTGAGTGGCAAACTTGTAAATACTTGGACAGTCCCAAGTAACTTTTGCAGTACCTTTATAAATTGTCTTAACATAAAGGAGAATAATTTGATAAAACTTCGTACAGTTGGCATGAGAACCGGTCACTCTTGACTCTTATTAGAATATTTTATTTTATCTGATAAATAACAATATGTTATGTTAACATGTACCACAAGGACACATGTTAACACATTCATAAATGTGTATTTTATATGGCTACTTCCACAAACACATTTATCAATCTACCTTGACTTAAAATGTGTGTAAAATGAACTTTGATAAATATACTGGTGGGAGTACCATGTAAAATGCACATTTATCATGTATATGACACATGTTAACAAAATCCAATAACAATAAACAAAATATTAGAATAAATTAAATCCATAACTGATAATAAGCAAAACAAATATAATATATATTTGAATTTTAATTAAAATTTCAGTAAAATTTTGGGATGTAAAGGTTTAAGACTAGAAAGTTAAAAACGAGAAAGTCAATCAATTAATCAACTTAAAAATAAATTTCTAAAACATATTTCAGTGTCTTTAGCCAATAAGACCCTGTTTGGTTTACTGTAACGTAAATGTAATCGCAATGTAATCAAATGGACAAAAAAATTATTATTTTCCTTTGATTGTATTACGATTACGATTACATTATAGTATACCAAACGAGGCCTAAGTCTCTCTAGCTAGAATGCCATTTAACATTATATTGGAGAAGAATTCAACAGAGGTTGCAAGTTAAGAAACATTGCAAATATTTACTTTTCCACATAAAATAAAAAGTTTTTTTTCAGGAAAATGGATACATACCCAGATTTTCTTTTCTGCTGGCAACAAGGACAAGGTAACATACACAGCACAAGGATTGGGGACTAAAATCCAAGACGAAGTTCCTTAACAAAAATGTAACATGTTTGTAACATGTTCCTAAAAGTAGCTCAAGTGATTCTCTAAAGCCCGCAACAAGAACAAGCTGATAATAATATAAGTTTTTCGCCAGCAAGATCATTCTATAATAAACAAACTTCCAAATGCAAGAGGCTGAAGTAAGCACTCATGTTTTTTTGACGGGCTCTCTCTGTCAATAACTTCATATGAGATTGGAAGGAGAAAGATGCAAGTGGTCTCTTTTTTTGTTTCATTTCATGGAAGCTAGCTAGAGAGCAATCATAACAAAATTGGAAGGATACAGAGAAGATTAACATGGCCCTGTGCAAGGATGACACAGCACAAATCGAGAAATGGTCCAAATTTTGCCCCTGCGCAAGGATGACACACAAATCGAGAAATGGTCCAAATTTTAGCTTTGTCAAATATTCGGGTGGTGCTTACTCTCCCATGAATAAAGAGAATCTTGAAGCAAGTTCTATACCAAGTGATCGTCGTATATAGAGCAATCTGCATTTAGAAGAAAGAAAAAGCAAAATTGTTCTGTTATATGCTTGTGTTACTTTCTCAATATGATCATAAAACCTCTGACATTTTGTTCAAAATGCAGATAGGTGACGAGCAGAGTTCACGAAACATACCAATAAAAGAAATAACATTAGAATCAAGTATATAACATGTCTAGTAACAATATGCACAGGTAAATGGAAACCATCAACAAAATAAATAAAAATGTTCAGTCTCTATATTGATCTCAGGTTAAGTATGATCTTCAAGCAGAAGCACAGAAGCTTGAACCAGTACAAATAAAAAAGTCAATCAACGGCTACACTGGCAAGAATGCATTTCTTCAATCTTCAATATATAAGAAGCCCATGACCCTCGAAGAAAGAAAAGGAACTTGTTACTGCAAGAGACTCAAAATTCTTGAAGCTCTTTTGTTGTACCATCCATAGATTTCAAAGGCTGGCTGATCCAAAGCTCACAAAAGTTGGCATCAATATAATCAGTTCCACAATTAGCAAAAGCTTCCGATGTAGAAAAAATAATATGACCAAAAGAGTTTCTCTGGCATTCCCAAGCCAATTTGGACAAGGAAAGATAAAAGAAAGTTATCAAAATTTCCGACCCTTCACACAAGGAACAATTAATTAAAAACCAACCTCTTGAACAAACTACAATATCAACTTATCCGCAGTGTTACAAATAAAATATACAAGAGGACATATTACATCTGAGGTTGTGATGTTTGGAGACACTTGTCTCTAAAATATCCAATCCAAAGTAACCTAGGTCTCACATTGAATTAAAAAATAATTATCCATACATGCATCACAACTCATGTCATCATAAAAATGATGCATTTAGATGAAGAAGCATTGAGAATGTGTGATAATTCTAGCCATAGACTGATTGTCCAACGAAGGGTACCAGGTCCTCTCTTTTTTCTTATTTTGCGGTTTGTAGAACAAGGTATCAGATTATTCAGTTCAAACTACTTGAATTTGGCATGCTTGCATGAATGGGCCTGGCGGGAAAAAACAAGTCCTCATCACTGCAGAGAATTCAGAGAAAAAGCATGTATTATAAGTATATACATGTAAGAATGAGTATCCAACTGTATATATCTGAGGCCAATCACACCAATACAAACTTATCCCAGATTTAAAATCTACACCACTAACTAGATTATGTAAAATAGAAATAACTGAAACAAGAAAAGTCTTGGAAAAGTTGAAGACTTTCACCTAACTGCAATTAAACTAAATAAGCAGTTTGCACTTACAAATGGAATAGAACTACGGGGTGAACCACACAACTTAAGGACTAAAATAAAGTAACAGAGATTGAAAACAAATAGATATAAATCAGTTTGCAGCTGAAAAAGTAATTATTCTTGACTTCTCAGATGACATGTAGGACAACTCTGAAACATTTAGAATTTTGTTTATTGGCACTAAAATGGTGGTAGATAGCAATCAAAGAATCAGTTAAGTTCAACCAATAGGCACGTCGATCTTATAGTGTAGATTTATGGCACAAACATCGGATGGATGCTTCTTATGACAATAAGGATGCAAATAAAAAATGGTGTACCCACCTTTCATAGTCATCAGCTACTTCCAGTTAATTTTTCCAGGAGGATTTTGTTTAGAAGCATAGGATTTGCCTTACCCTTCGATACCTTCATTACCTGTATTTTCAGTAGTAATATTCAGATACTGAAGTGAAAGGCCGGAATGTAAGTACAACTAAAGTCATGAATATAAGTTCGACTCATACTCCCCTGTTCCCCTCCAAGAAGAAACCCCTCGCATACCTGGCCAGCAAAGAAGCCCTGCAACTTAGTTTTCCCTCCTCGATACTGTTGAAGTTGCTTGGGATTGTCCTCAAGAACTTTATCTACTAGTGCTCCAATCGCAGCGGGATCTACTATCTGCAAATTCAAATTTTAATGAGAAAATTTGATGTAGCACACCACAAGATCAATGTGGCTTAAGGTGACCGTTATCAGGGTTTTAATGGAAGAAACGGATGCTGGGATGAACTAGATAATCAGTCTTTAGGGCTCAAAAGAAGCGGTTTTTGAATTAAAATCTAGTTTCTTTGGTTGAAATTTGATGTGGCTCAAGGTATAGAAGGTATTGGGATGTTTGGAAGGATTTTCGAAGGGTTTCCCATCTTATGGAGTCATGAAAATGCAATTATTGGTTCATATCTCAGGGTAGCAAGAGAATAAATTGGCAACTCTTCCAAATGCTTAAGAAGGGCTACATGGTAGTTAAGCCCTGCAGCTTAGTTTTCTCTCCTCGTTAATGTTGAAATTGCTTAGGATTGTCCACAAGAACTTTATCTACTAGTGTTCCAATCGCAGCGGGATCTACTATTTACAAATTCAAATTCACATGAGAAACTTTAATGTAGTAAACCACAGGGTCAATGTGGCTTAAGGTGACTGTTGTAAGGGTTTTAACTTTTGACGGAAAAAAAGGGATGCTGGTCTGAACTACAAAAATAGATGAATCGGTAACATAATAATCTGAACAAAATTTACCATCTAGCTATGCAATATTGATTAGTTGGTAACATAATAATCTGATTAATCAGTAACCGGCTCAAAATGAGAGCATATATCTGTAAACGCAAAAGTTATGAGTATAACAATTTATCTAAATTTGTGGTGACATAACAAAATATCCAAAATTTTGGTGATATAACAATTTATCCACATTTGTGTTGACATTGAAACGATCACGAAAACTTCCGCTATTGTATGATCAAATATAAATAATATGAGTCTAGCATTTAAAATTGTTGTTTTGGGCCAAATGCAACACGATGTGAAATACCAAAACATGCCTCACAATTTATCCTACGAAGATTAGGATGCAGTATATACCCAACATAAATTAATATGCTGAAAGAACCCAAATCTCTGTTGATCTAAGCTCTAGTTAAAAAAATGAATCTTTATCGATCTAAGGAACAATTATCTAGAAAATTACGTTAGTAATTAGAACACTTGCCTGAACAAGATCCTTTTCTTCTATTAAGGATTTGACGGTTCCTCCTTTGGATATGAGCTCAACAAGTATCTACAGTCATCAAGTGGAATTTTGAAATAAATCCAACTTCCAAAGAGAAATTACATGGACAGATGAA
Organism: Iris pallida; assembly: GCA_029216955.1. NCBI lineage: Eukaryota > Viridiplantae > Streptophyta > Magnoliopsida > Asparagales > Iridaceae > Iris > Iris pallida. Next base: position 6,121,382 of record JANAVB010014799.1, read on the forward strand.
AAAACCTGTAGATATTTGCTTGATCCTGTTATCTCACCTCAATAGCAAACAGTTATATAGTCGATAATATGACTATTTGGAGCATGAAACCAAATGAAATAGACCGTGGCATTACTCCAAAATGAAGAAAAGTAAATATACAAAAAAAGGGACCCACCTCTTTCCCAATCTTTCCACTGATAGTTCCATTTTTTATTGAAGCTATGAGCTCAGAAAGCTCCTGTGGTGTCAGTTTTATCTCATTTATTGAAAGCCGTTCATTCTTTAAATAAGCTGCAATATCACCCATAATCCAGTTGGCAGCCAACTTTACATCAGCACCCATATTAACAGCAGAATCAAAAAAATCTGCAACCTAGAAAATTTAGCAAACATTGAACCTTTCTCGTATAGTTGGTTGTAAAATGTTCTAGAAAAGAAGATCACATTGACCAAAAAAAACTCACACTGATATCATTTGCAAGGAAAAGAACATCTTGCATACTAAGGCCCATGCTTTCATATCGTCTGCGCTTTGCTTCTGGAAGCTCGGGCAGAGATTGTCGAATACTGGCAACTTCCTCCTCTGTGAGGACAACTTCAGGAATGTCCGGTTCAGGGAAATATCTATAATCCGCAAGCCCTTCCTTCTTCCGCATTGTTACCGTTTTCTAGACAGCATCAATGTAATTACACTAGTATAAGGTATACGAAAACAGAATGGATTAAGACGTTATTAAAATGAAGAAAAGTAACACAAGAATGGTGTATTAACCTGAGCACCATCTTCCCAAAGTCGAGTTTCCTGCACAATCTGATCGCTTTGACCTTGACTATGGAGTGCAACTTGCCTGGAAATCTCATAATCGATAGCCCTGCTCATCGCAGAAAACGAATTCATGTTCTTTATTTCGACCTGTCAATTAAAAGGAGGAAATATGTGATTTGTCTAATTAGTTAAAACTATCGTTATTGTCAAGTTACAGACATATTGTACTATATGGAGTGAGCATGATAACAGGAATGACGCAATGCACATATCCTTATTTACCAGAGTAAAATGTGACAAGAGAAACATTATGAAGTTCTAAACAGATTGTCAATGGCCACAGTTTCCCATACAATTTATACTGGTTCACTCCGACCAGATGAGCATTTCTTTAACAACTACTTGTGAATTATTTTCTTGCATACACCCTTTATTTAAAGTTTTGAATCAAACTAATACGTTGAGCTGAATTGTTCATGGGCGAAAATTGAGTTATCTCTGACGGGGTGAAGTGCTAATTTTCAGATACGAGATATTTGTCCATGCCACTATGGATGTATTTGTCTACGTGACACGTCCAAAGGTCTGCTGCACACCATAGCGGTCTATGCCCATGTCTCAGTCCCATTGTGGTTGATCGTCCTCTTGCACCAGTACTGATCGCCTTCGCAAGTTGTTTTCTCACAAACGAGCTAATCAGACGCAAGCCCCTCCTCGGTCCTCGGACATATTCATCCTCCTGCTCCTTAGCCCACTTGGTGCTTCCTGCATATTTCCTTTGGCATCCAAACACAGGAAAGGAATGACTTTTCCTTTCCAAGGCCATGATTCCACGAACCAAATGTGGCATGTGTGCTATATAACAATTTGATACATACAGGGCGCAGTTTTTGTTGTGCATTAAAATATACTAGTAAATGCACATGCTTTGCACGTATAATAACATATAATAAGAATATTATCCAATTATATTAAATATCTCTTCTAACTCACGTGGTTAAGGTGCAAGGTATTTTTCTTGTTTGGTTGAGTTTGATTCTCCATGTTGACAAATTTAAACTTTTTTCCACAATTTATTTTTTTAAAGTAAAATGGACCGTGATATAATGACAGCTTAGACGTCTCACTTTTGAGCCGTTTTAAAGCCTCATTATATAGTGGAAGATGTAACTTGATAAGCTAATAGCACCATAAATCAACATTATGGCTATTATAGTTACATGTGGTTACGATGGTAACAGACAACCATCTTACAAAGGTTAATGTCCCGATTCAGAGGATAACTCGTTCTAATGGTCTACGAACAGTTTGGAGTCACTAGTGATTGGCCACCATCGCCCCGGTTCACTCGGATGAAAGATCGTGATTGCGTAATACCGAATGCCTATAGGAGAACTACGAGCCCTAGACTAGTTCAAAGGCTAGCACCTGTCATGAGATTTTGCCTACGCACCACGCGAGAACATCGGTAGTAGGACACTAGTAAACGAAGAGAGGAGTTACTTTGGTCCCGAAGTTGGGGTCCCCGACGGGCCTGACGGAGACGTTGACGTCGCAGCGGAGGGAGCCTTCCTGCATGTTCCCGTTGCTGACCCCCAAGTACCTGACGATCCTCTGTATCTCGGCGGCGTACTCCGCGGCCTCGACCCCGGTCCTCATGTCGGGGTCGGAGACGATCTCCAGCAGGGGGACGCCGGCCCTGTTGAGGTCGACGTGGGAGAAGGAGGAGGAGGAGGAGGAGGAGGAGGAGTCGGAGTGGATGAGCTTGCCGGCGTCCTCCTCCATGTGGACCCTGGTGATCCCGAAGGTCCTCCGGCCGCCGCCGTAGTCGAGGGGGAGGTCGAGGCGGAGGGAGCCGGCGGTGGCGATGGGGAGGTCGAACTGGGAGATCTGGTAGCCCTTGGGGAGGTCCGGGTAGAAGTACTGCTTGCGGTCGAACTTGGAGCGGAGGGAGACGGCGCAGTCGAGGGCGACGGCGACGGCGACGGCGGAGCGGACGAGGGCGGAGTTGAGGGAGGGGAGGGTGCCCGGGTGCCCGAGGCAGACCGGGCAGACGGTGGTGTTGGGCGGGGAGACGTAGGCGTAGGGGCACGGGCAGAAGGCCTTGCTGAGGGTGGACAGCTGGACGTGGGTCTCGATGCCGATCACCGGCTCGAAGCTGCTGAGGTCTTGGTCGGAGGAGGAGTTGGGCCGGGCTCTGTTCGGGTTTTGGAAGGTGGTGGTGGTGGTGGTGGGCCTTGGGCTTTGTAGAGTGCAGAAGGAGAAGGAGGGGGAGCGGTGGGAGAAGGGGGAGAGGAGGAATTGTCGGTGGGGGGTGGTGGTGGTTCTGAAACCGCGGAAGGGGATGGAGGCCATGGGGGCCTTGGAGATGGGAGGAAAGGAGTGTGGGTTTGGAAAACTCAGAGTTGGGTTTGGGAAACAGAGGAAGATAGGGATGGGGTAGAGAGAGAGACGAGTGGTGGGAGGGGGAAAATCCTCTCTTTCGTTATGGAAAGAGAGATATCAAGGGTTTTATGAAAGACTACTAAATGCCACGTATAATATGTATAATAAAAAAAAAACGGAAAATTTCAACAGTAGCATTAAAGTTTATTTAAATTGCAGAAAAGGAACAAACTTTGGGAAAATTCTAAACTCAGCATCGTCGCGTCCCATTTTTTGGCGTGAAAAATTAACCACCCCCCTAATCCGGCTTAGTCAGTGAAAAAAAAAATTAATAAAAAATAAAATGGCGCCCAAAAAAGGGGCGTCAAATTTGCATATATTATTAGAAAAAAAAAATAGCGCTCAAGAGTAGGGCGCCAATTTTATAAAAAAAAAAAAAACCGCGCCCAACATCGGGGCGCCGAATTTCCATTTACCAGAAAAAAAAAAAAATTTAATTTTGGCGAGCGGGAAAAAAAAAAAAGAAAAAAAAAGGGGAACACGTTAATCTGTGCACTAGCTGTGCAAAAGTGCACAATAGGAAAAGTGCAACACGTTGGGAAATTCGGCGCCCCTTTTTTTAGCGCTATTTTTTTTTTTAAATAATAAAACAAAATTTGGCGCCCCTTTTTTGGGCGCCTTTTTTTTTTAATTTTTTTTTTTTTTTCGGAGAGTAAACAAATTTGGCGCCCCTTATTTGGGCGCCCTTTTTTTTTTATTAATTTTTTTTTTTTCACGGACGATGCCAGGTGGGCGGGTGGTTAATTTTTCACGCCCAAAAATGGGGCGCGACGATGCTGAGTTTGGAATTTTTCCAAAGTTTGTTCCTTTTCTGCAATTTAAATAAACTGTAATGCTACTGTTGAAATTTTCCGAAAAAAAAAAGGCTAATTAGAGTTTAGACAATCTTTTACATGATTTATTTTCTAAAATAAAATGGACCATGATATAATTACGACTTAGACGGCTCACTTTTGAGCCGTTTTGAAACCTCATTATATTTTACTAGTAAATGCCACGTATAATAAGAATATTATTCAATTATACTCAAATATCTTTTTCTAACTCATGTGGTTAAGGTATGATGTATTTTTCTTGTTTGGTTGAGTTCGATTTTTCATTTTGACAAATTTAAACTTTTTTCAACAATTTTTACACAATTTAATTTTTTAAGAAATAAAATGGACCGGCTTAAACGGCTCAAAAGTGTGCCGTTTTAAAGCCTCATTATATAGCGGAAGATGAAAGATAATCAATTTTTCAATAATTAATCATAATTTTTTTTGTTTATTTTATTAGTAGTTTATATTTTTTTAGTCAGATTCACGTTTGTTGCACATACCACCCAAAAAATAATCTATAACATTTTAAAAAACAGATAAAGTTTTAAATTATATTAAAATATTTTAAAATACTAACATGTACCTAATTCGGGTTAATTAGTTGTCCCCCCCTAAGTTTTGTACATATTATGGTAACTGTCCCCGTTCTTTTAAAATTAAAGAATACCCCCCTGGGTTCTTAACGACCGTCAAACCCGTCAACATATTAATTATTTCTTTTAATTGTTTTAGTTTCCTTTTTACTCGAAGACGAAAATACCCTCATCCCCTGAACGCGGGTGGGATGTGATTCGACACTTGCATAACTTCCAATGAAGAAAAAAAATCCCTTCAATCCCTTCAGAAAAAAAAATCCCTTCAGAAAAAAAATCCCCAATCTAAACCCTAGGTGAAGAATCGGCTGCAAGGACGGGGCGATCTCGCCTCCAGCGGTGGTGAGGGACGGAGAAGAATCGTCTGCAAGATGTTCGACTCTGGAGTGTGACTGAAATCGTGTCTCCAACCGCTCGAACTGGTACGAACACTGTAGACAAATGTTTCATGTTCCATTATCATCCATGGTCAGGGAGGTTTGATGAGTTCGTTTGTGACTGTTTTTTCTCTTGCTTGCAGATGGATAGTCTGTACGTCGACTTCACAGTACATTGGAATGGGACATGGAAGACTGTTAGAGGTCAGGGAAGGGGTAAAGTGACATTGAAAAATTATAGTGGTGGTATGTGTGCTCCTATTGTAAATGTTGAAGTAGATAGGTTATGCTACTTTGATATTCTGAGAAATTGCCAGTACCTTGCTAGTGTACCTCCAGGGAATATGATATCTATCTTGTATCTGTCCCTAAGGTCTTGTAAACTATCGGAGATCAACAATGATGGAGATGTGTTGGGTATGGTTAGGGACATGTGCATGGGTGACTTAACAGGGCACCTATTTGTCTCATGGACTTTGGTGACACCTTTGAAGGTTGATTCCACTCCAAAGAAACATGTAACACAATCTGATAGGAGGAGGAGGTTATTTGAACCTATCTTAGAAGAAGTTTGTTTGGCAATCCAACCTGTGGCTGAAATGGAGGAGCAACCAGTCCCACCTGTGGCTGAAATGGAGGAGCAACAGGAGCAACCAGTCCCACCTATGGCTGAAATGGAGGAGGAGAAACCAGTCCCACCTATGGCTGAAATGGAGGAGGAGGAACCAGTCCCACCTATGGCTGAAATGGAGGAGGAGGAACCAGTCACACCTATGGCTGCAATGGAGGAGGAGGAACCAGTCACACCTATGGCTGAAATGGATGAGCAGGATGATCATGGAAATGAGGAGGGTGGTTCTGAATCCTGGAATGATAGCTCTACAGATTCTGAATTTGAACCCAATGAAGGAGATGAGAGAGGTGATGACCATGAATGGGAGAGTGATGTAGTGAGTGATGATTTTGGTGTTAACCACTACAAGGGGTTTGACATTGGGCAAATACCTCCTGAGGATAGTGATAATAGTGAAGGTGATGACTTGTATGAAAATGAGGGAGCTGAAACCATTCCTCCATATTTTGGAGAAGGGCTGAGGTTGGAAAAAGGTATGTTATTTGAGAATGTATACAAGTACAGAGAACATCTGTTGCAGCATGCTTTGAAGAATCATTACGAGTTCACATATGTTAGGAATGACAAGGACAGAGTTACAGTAAAATGTAGGGATCCTAACTGTGGGTGGAGGGTACATGCCTCTGTCCTTAATGATAACATGACTTATCAGATCAGAACTTTTAGAGAGAAGCACACATGTGTGTCTACCAGGCAGAATAGGAATAGGGTTTTGAGATCAAGTTTCATTGCTAAGTTGATTGTGGAAAAGCTTAGGGCAAGAGGGAAGAAATACACTCCCAAATGCATTCAACTTGATGTCCAGGAGAGGTATGAAGTGAAGATATCTTACTGGATTGCATGGTATGCTAGGATCAAGGCCTTAGAGATGTTGTTTGGCAACTATGATGATGCTTATGCAGAGTGCCCCGAACTATGCAGGCAAATTCTGAATGCTCATCCAAGAAACAGGGTTAAGTTTCATAAAGATGAGCATGGTAGATTTGAATTTATGTTCGTGTCTTATTTTGTATGCATAGAAAGATGGAGGAGGTGCTGCAGACCTGTAGTTGGTTTAGATGGGGCTTTTTTGAAGGGAAAATATGGGGGTGTGGTCTTGAATGCAGTGGGCTTGGATGGTAATAGAGGGTTGTATCCATTGGCATTCATGGTATGTAGGACTGAAGACCAAGAGATGTGGAGGATCTTCTTGGATGAGCTGAAGCATGTCTTGATGCATGAGTTTCCCTTCACATTTTACTCAGATAGACAGAAGGGATTACTCAATGCTGTTATGGAGGTGTTCCCTTGCTCTAGGCACAGGTACTGCATGAGGCATATTTATGCCAACTTTCAGAAGAAATGGAAAGGATTGGAGTTGCAGCATATTCTGTATGATGCTGCATATGCATATTCAGTTGGTGAATGGGAGGCAAAGATGGAGGTGCTCAGACAGGTATGCCCTGAAGGATATGAGTACATGGCAGATATACCCCCCAAACGTGGACAAGGTCCCATATTTCTACCTTAGCAACCACAGAGTGCTATACAATGAAAACATCAGAATGATTCCAGATAGGTTAACTTGGAAGAAGGTATGTTCCTTATGTTTGCAGCCTACAGAGTGCTATACAGTGTTTTTACTCAATTTTTTCTTTTATTACCCTTATTTTTGCAGCCTACAGAGTTGGTGTTGCCCCCACCAAACAAGAGGACACCTGGAAGACCCAAAATCAATAGAGCACGGGGAGCTGATGAGGAGGGGAGAAGTTCAAGGACAAAGCCAAACAGGTGTGGAAGATGTAAGGAGTATGGACACAACAGTAGAACCTGTAAGAATGAGGCTTATGTGAGACCACCTAGGAGGGGTAGAGGCAATGGGAGAGGGGTTTCTAGAGGTGGTGTTGGCAATGCAGGTGATGGTATTGGTGTTCCTGGTGTTGAGAATGAGTCTAGTTGGAGAGGGAGAGTCAGAGCTGGAAGAAGACCAAGAGGGAGAGCTGGAAGAGGTGGTGGTGTTGGTGTTCCTGGTGATGGTGTTGGAAGAGCTGCCAATGCAGGTGTCACCCTCATTTTCTGTATTTCCTGTATTTCGTATTTGTACTCGTAATTTGATTTTGGCAAGTATTTTATTTTCTCGACTTGTGGATTTGGTTTCTCGTAAATGGGTTTTGGACCATGGCTTGGTTTTATTTTGTGGAGTTGGTTTGGTTCATCATGAGAGGAACACCTTAGCCTATTCTCCACCTCCATTCTACCACAACCCACCAACATAAATCCCCACCTACTTTTCTCTCTCCTCTTTATTTTTCATTTACTTCTCCAACTTCTTCTTCTTCCTTCTTCCATACAACACCAACACCCATAGGCAAGTGCACCTTGCCACCACATGAGAACCACTTTTTATTTGTCTATTAGCTAGATTAGGCCATGGAGATCAACATTAGAACTTGATTGTGCATCCCCCTCGGCTAGCGCTCTTTAGCGCAGTGCTGGATTGTGCATCCCCCTCGGCTAGCGCTCTTTAGCGCAGTGCCGACCGCGCAGCTTGCCCCTTGGCGAACTGCGCTCAACCCGAGTGCGCATGGATTCTTGCGCAGTCTGCTCATGCGCAATCTATCCCTGCGCACTCCACTCATGCGCAATCTGGCCCTGCGCCATCCATTCCTGCGCAACCTGATCCAGCGCAATCCATCTGCTGCGCACTTGGCACCCTGCGCAGTTGGTACCCTACGCAGCTCATCCTGCGCACTTGGCACCCTGCGCAGTTGGTACCCTGCGCAGCTCACCCTGCGCACTTGGCACCCTGCGCAGTACATACCCTGCACAACCTACTTGTCTATGATGAAATTGTTATTTCTTGATCTTGGCTCTTCTATAGTCCTATTTTATATTAGTATTTATTAGGTATTTTATGCCTATTTTATATCCTTACGCCTTTTGTCATGAACTTGATTTTACTTAATATGTTTGGAATGACTATTGTACATGGCTTGGTATGACATGGAACTAGCATAACACGATAGTGACCCGTAGTGGTGCACTCCTGACATGACCAACCTGACTTGATAGTGGTCCGTGGCGGCGCACTCCTGACTTGACTTGACTTAACTTGACTTGACTTGATAACTTAACTTGACCTGCCTTGACACCGTGGGTGGTTCTTTCTTGCTTGCTTGTTAAATCCACTTGTCCAGTCTTGCATCATGTCTAGGATGGGACTTCTGAGTACCACGGTCAGGAGTACCTACTAAAATGGATTAAGGCTAATAACTAGAATAATTCAGTAGTCATGAGAGATTTCTCCAGTTACAGGCAATCCCGTTATCCCGGCCGCAATTGTTTGGACTTGTAGCCTGCCGTCGAGTAGGACACATTTCCAGCTCACCGTCGTGTGGGGCACATAATTATTGATAACTGCTTAATGAATTCAAATCGCCTGGATAACCTGGATTAGCTGCAGGGCTTGTGGCTGGAGGAACATCTCATTGCATCTTGTTAGTAATTAGGTTTGTGATAACCCTAGTTAGTTAAAGTAGCAAGCCGTCATTATTGCTTGGCCGTGATTGATTGGATGGAGTCTAGTCCCGCTTGTCCTGTCTTGATCCTGTACAAGGTTATGACATGACATGCTTCTCGTGCTTTAATCTTAATTCTATATCATGAATAATTGCATACCTTGATTTCTTATATTCACCTTGCCGATAAATGGTGGGAAACCAAGTTCCGTTCAGACGAAGGGTTACAACCCCGGTCCTTGTTCGGTTTACGGGTTGTAACCTGGCCATCTGAATAGTCTCATGGTTATCTCATCGTATATCATCCTGTCATGCTTTTCCATATGTCCTGTCTTTTAGTGATTCTATACAAAATTGTCTTTTATATTACCCATCATGCTTTTTCTTAAATTACTGTCTCTTATTATGTAATTATATTATTGTGCTGATTGCTGGCTTTTGTTCTTATTTCGTGGCCTCCTTTGTGGCACTTGCTCTTTCTGGGGTCTGACCCAGCTGGTTTTGTATGGCCAGATACCGGAGCAGCAGCAAAGGATCTACCTGCTTCCCAGCCCGATGGTAAACACTAGACGGAACCCGGACAATGAGTGGGTTTTCTCTTTTTGTTTCTCCCACTGTATTGTTAACTGATATTCTTTTGAGGCGTTTAGCCGACGAGCACTTGTTAGCTCGATGCATTTTACTTTCTGTCTGCCTACGGGCTGTAATCATGATTGGCAACTCGAGGTTGATCATGTATGACTTAACTTCTGCTAGTCCTTATATTTGTACGACTAGCTTCATGATCATCTGGATATGTAATGTTTGGGACGCCTTACAATTGTATATTTGGTGATCTGATATCTTGTGATTATTATTAGTTGGTTGAGATTGAGACAATAGGATAATTTATGACCCTAAGAGACTGATGGCTTGTAGATAAACCCTCACATATCTAGACAGCCGTGACCGTATGGTGAGATGGATTCCATTTCATCATACGTAGCTGGCTATGTCCGCTCCCGCTCTCCAGTATTCTGGTTCTGGGGCGTGACAGCAGGTGATGGTGTTGGTGTTCCTGGTGTTCCTGGTAGTAGCATTGGTGTTTCTGGCAGTAGCAATGCATACGATGGTGCTGGTGTAGGCTTCTTTGGGGATTTCTCATCCCAGGCTACTGGAATGACTAGTGCAGCATGTTTCCAGCCCAGGTTTGCCCTTGGGACTCAAGAAAGCACCAATGCAGCTGGGAGGTGCAATGAGTAGATGATGGTGTGCATCTACTCAGTCATATTTTGGGTTTTTTGGGTCTTCTGTCAAATGTTTATGTGAATGTTTTGTGCCTTTGTGAATGTTTTGGGTTCCTTATGTTTGCAGCCTACAGAATGTTTTGTGAATGTTTGTCAAATATTTCTGTCAAATGTTTATGTGAAATATGCAATGGAAGGTAGATGTCAATGTAGATGTCAATGTTTATGTGAAATATTTATGTGGCAGAATGGTTGATTGTGTTTATGTGAAATATTTCACAAATGTAGATGTCAAATGGTTATTTGTGTGAATATGCAATGAAATGGCTGCATTGATCCGAGCCTGGTTGCATTTCAGGTTTTTTGTGTGAAATGTAGTTCCAGGTTTTCCTCTGCATTGAATAGCTCAAGTTGCATTGGCAGGTTTTTTTGTGTGAAATGGTGTTCCAGGTTTTCCTCAGCTTGGCATTGAATTTCATGTGAAATGGTTGCTCAGGTTGGCATTGACCTTTGTGTGAAATGGTTTGTTTTTCTCAGGTTGAAAGCTCAATGACCTGCATTGAACTGCATTAAAGTTTTTCTCAGGTTGCATTGAACTGCATTGAAATCCATTGAACTGCATTAAAGATTGAACTACTTTGCATTTTTCTATGTATTGACCCATTGAAAGCTGAGTGAACTCCATTAAAGATTGAACTACTTTTGAAAGCTTACAGGTTGCATTCCATCTAAGATTGAACTACATTTGCATTACAATGAACTCCATTACACTACTGAACTCATTACAATACTGCACTCCATTACAAATACTAGAACCTGATTACAATACTAAACTAGCTTACAAGTTAACCCTCTCCATCTCCTTCATAACATCACCAATATACAGCTTCACCTCCACAGATGAGGTCCCTTCGACATGAATTTTCAAATCAATGGAGCCTTTGGATGATGAAGAACCTAAGCCAGAGCTACCTGAACCAACTTCAACAGTGGCAGAACTACCAGAACCAACTTCAACAATGCTACAATTTTCTGAACCAACGTCTACATTGCTCTTAACTGGGGTGCATACCTCAAGCCACTGAAAATAACCACACCCAGGTCTGTTGCAAGCAAAGAACTTCTTCCCATAGCTGTGTGGTTTCTTGCTTGTGAAGATCTTCAATTTGCCAGCACAATTAGCAGATTTGCATTCAACAGAAGCACCATTTTTTACAGGGCAATCCCTTACAAAATGTGACTTATCACCACAACAGTAGCACGCCTCTCAAAATATATATATATATATATATATATATATATATATATATATATATATATATATATATATATAAGACTATTTAGACTATTTAGGAAGATCAAAGACCGTAATTATGAATAACTTTAATGAATAATTTTAGTTAGAAAATATATGCGAGGATATATTTGAAAAGAAAAGAAAATTGTGAAGGTAAAATTTTTTTTGTAGTATAGATAAAACATATAAATTTCTCTAAGGGCGGTTTGGATTGAGGGGAAAAAGTGAAGAAAAGTTAAGTGAGGAGTATTAGAGTCAAAACATATAACATTGCTTTGATTAGAGGGAGAGTTAAATGAGATGTTTTTAATAACTCTTGCTTGGATTAGAAAATTTGAGTGGGAAGATGATTAATAAAAAATATAATAATTACCCAAAATATTCTTATTACATATGTTATAAAATTAACTTTAATTGGAATTTTAACTAGAACACGTCAAAATATCTTAACTAGTCGGGAAGTTACGGAGTAGCATGTTGAAATCTAGAAAAAAATTCATAATATTTTATAGGACATATAAGGGATATTTATGATTTTTAAACAAAACTTCTCATTTTAGTATTTTACTAAACCACCAGTATTGCTTACTCTCTTGTAATATTGTGGTCTCATTGTCAATAACAATAAAGTAACAAGTAGAAGTAGGTGAGTTCCTCTTTGTTTTGTAGGCTTTTTCCCTAGGGGTCACATCCATAAAGACCTCTCTGTCTCATGGATGAGTAGTTACTCTGTAGCCCATATTTGTTTCCAATATTACTTCCAACTCAACCTTGTTTCAAGAGAGAATATATGGGTGGGATGCAATAATGTTTATAGATAATCAATGCCAGTGCTATTAGTTGTTTCAAGAGGAATTATCCAATTCTCTTGTTCCAAACCCAGTTACACTAATTACAGCAAGATCTGCATTCTTCTAGTGCTCAACAGCAGAAAGCTCAGGACTACAAATCAACTAAGACTCATTTCTCCTGATTCCTTCAAATAATCTCTCAGCTATACACATTCTACATACATGTATCTCCGAAAACAAGGATAACTTCCGAGAAATCGCCAGCAAGATGAGACATAATCTAGTGCCCAAAATCCTAAAACCTAACAACTCCCGAACTCAAGTAGGATAACTCGGCTAGCTAGCCTTCTAGAAGAATAAGCAAGCAAGTGCATCTTTAGCTCTTAATCAGCTGGTTTCCAACCTTGCGATGTACACGTCGTAGAATTTCCCAGCTCGTTCAAGATCTCCTAGCTCGGTATAGCAATCGGCTATTGCTCCATAGGCCTCCGTGGTACCAGAATCATCGTTTGCTTTCTTCGATACCTCCAGGACTAGAGAATGGTACTTTATTGCGTCCTTGTATTTCCCCTGCCTTTGAAGGGATGCCCCTGAAGATACACAGAGCAGTCATTAATACAGCACAGGAAGGTGATCCCAGGTTAGAAACTACTGATGAATGATGGGGGATTGTCATCTGTCTCGTAGTATTTGTAAGCATCAAGAGAACTACGGACCAATTTACACTGCACTATTATCAACTTATCAACAACATTCCGCATTATGATTAAGATGTTCAATTAAATGGTTACATTTTTAAGTCCAGGTTAACTTCACAAAGCTAGTTTGAACTGGAGTAGTCGGCAACATTTTGTATGTGGACCGAACATGGATTAATAGGGACTTCGATTTATATTGTTTATCAAGGATCTTCACTTCTATTTTTCTTTTCCTTTTTTATTTGGGCTCGTTTGGCAACCGAAAACTATTTGAAAGTTTGAAATTAGTTGAGTTTCTAGAAACTAAAGAAAGTAGGCTTCCAAGCTAAAAATATTATTTGCTTGCTAGAAACTAGAATAGAGAAACTAGAGCAACACTATGATATGTTAATATTAAAATAGTATAAATGTGGACCATATTTATTAGTTTGACCATTTTTGTAAATAAAATAATAGTAATAAATATGGACCACAGTAGTTTCTTGAGTTTCCACCATTTTGGATGGAAACTAGATGAGCCTATATATTTTCATTTATACATATCTGGAGAAAGTTATGAAACTTAGTTTCCTACAAACAAACAACCTATCAACGGAAACTAGGACTTTCTACTACTTTCCTAGTTTCCATGCTACTTTCCACTAGTGAAAGTAGTTAATTACTAAAGGTAAACAAAAACTAAAATACTAATTTAAGGAATCTTGGATATATTTCTCTAATATTGAAAGTGAAGATACAGGTCAGAAGCTGAACACTTGCAAACACTTTCTTCCATGTAGTTACAACAAAAACTTCCTCTTTTGTTGACCAAAAGCCGAAAATGAAAATGCTCATTGGAACTATAAATCTATAAGTTAAATAAACAATCTTATTCTTATGTTCAAATGTTTTAAAATTTCAAGTTTTTCGCCTAAAATACCATAGGTCTATGACATAAGGCCACCTCCGCAACCAGAAAGTTCACATTTATAATTTTCTGTAAGATTCCTATTGCAAGCAACCCTAGTAACCAACTGCATGGCAGCCAAGCTATCTCACAGCCTAACAAAATTTCACTATAATCAAAAGCTTAAGAAATCTTTTTGCCATCCCACAGGCTATTATCATTCTAGAACTGAATGTAAGAAAGGATGCATCGAGTTGAACCCCAAAATTTCAGGGTGAAGGTTCTATAGTTGTAATCATTTCTTGAGATCCAAAAGGCCATCGATTCATAATAAAGGATGGGGATTAGATCTTGTTAAGTATATTTATACTATTAGCAGAACACAAATATAACAAAAATGCATGAGAAAGGACATCAAACCTAGGCCTCTTGCTGCCTTCTTCTCCTCGATATGATCTCCCAAAGATTGTGCAAGATCCAGAGCTGTCTTAAATTCTGTAAATGCCTTCTCTGGATCTTGGTTCCTCAGATGGTTCTTCCCAGTTCTCAAATTTGAAATCAGTTGTTCTTTCCTAGGATCTATAATGACTTCTTCTTCTGGGATCCGACCAACTGGTGCATAGCTCAAGTTGGGGGCATAAGATTCTATCTTTGCTTGCCGTCTTAGAGCTGCGTTGATTTGTCGCAACTGATCATTCAGCCGCTTCAGTTCTCCTCTCCTTTGCCGAGCAAGCAATCCTTCAAATTAAAGCATTCAAGTTAAATAAAAAAGAAAAGGACGATTGAAGCAATTTTAACAAAAATGTTCAAGGAAATTTTCTGATAATGGAGTTGAAAATGTTTCCAGGTGACACCAGATATTCCCTTTATAAGAAGAATATAAGGCTGACCCTAAAGAGTTGTGAGAGGGCTTGGTGCCTATATTTATTGTCAAATTCAAAGAGCTACCAAGTCAGCAAAGCCAAAACCTTCATAACTGGTCTAGAAGGGCAGATTGTGGGTTCCTTAGAGATATTGACAAAGTTGAAGTGTGAAAAGATAAGTAGGCACCAAAGGAGAATTTGAACATAGCAAGACAGTTAGCAACTAGATATATATTTAAACTTTAGATGATGAAGATTCTTACCGCCAACCGTAGCTCCTATCAAGGCTATACCAAACAGGAGAGGCATGTTGAATAATTGGTTGTCAGGTTCACATGTTTCTGCCAGTACACCCAGAGGCTGGATAAACATCAAAGTATTTGCAAGAAAAAATGCCTTTGTAAAGGTGAAGGATGCCATCTTCTGCAAAAAAAAAAAAAAATCCATAACTAGATTATCCCTTATGTAGCTACTAATGAGGGCATACTAGCTAAAAAACACAGCTTGGACGACAACAATAGAAACGAAAAGATCCCAAACTATAAATCACTAATTATAAACAATATCTTTAAAAATATAGTGCATTCAATAATAGATAAAATCAATAGTTCTGATATACAACTAGGGGTCCTACAACAACAGCAAAGTCTTATAAGCATAAGCAGTTCTTCCTTGCCAATCAACACTAAAAAATTATGAACCTACATGTTTGCTTTGTTCTTTCTTGCAATAATCTATGATTAATGTAAAGTGTGGCTCGTTAACAACCAGGTGTTTTTTTTTAAAATTTTAATTCATTTGGGAATGAATATACAGAAGCTAAGACCGTCAAGCAAGATTCTTATCCAAAGTGAAAGAACGACCAGAGCTGCAGCAGAAGTCAATAGGTCGATAATGTTGCTATCCTTTTAAGAGTGTCATTGCCGTCGTCATCATCATCATCAAAATGGGTCAGCTATGGAGCACGAGAAAGCTCCACAAGGATTGAAAGTTTTTTTGACCTGTTTGTCAACATCGCATCAACAATCGTGACCAAAGTTGCTATAATCAAGAGAAGATATGCTATAAAACCTAGAAGGCTAGTTGGCGGGCACGTAGGCATATCTTTTTGGTTGTGCAGTCTAAACTAACCAAATCAAGGAGCACCACCAAGCTCCTCTAGATTAAGAAAGGGTTGCTACAAAGAAGTGCATTCACCTCTGCGGCACAATAAGCCAGAGTGAAAGGGAATGACATCACAGATCAAAGATACAAATCAGTTTAACTGATTTTCTACAACACGTATCATCCCTGACACTCCGAAAGGATTAGTGTCAACTGTTGACAGCGTACTCCTATCTAAATGCCTTCCTTCGAGGTGAGCTAGGTGCGTCACAGAATTAACTCGCACTGGATCACTTCTTCCATTGTCATGAGACTGGGTCGCATGGACACGGGAAAATGGTGCCCGTGTCTGTATCGTGCTCGGTCCGTGCCTGTAATCGTGCAACATAGGTGATCACACCGTATGTTATTTGAAAAATGTCGGTATCTCGTACCCGTCACGTCCTTATACGTGTCCTTAGCCATATTTGTGCAACATGATCGTGTTAGAGCACGCCTACTCATTTGAAACAAATTATTTAGTTTGATCAACATTGTTAGATGCTTACAATTTCAAGTATAGGAATCTACTTTTTTTTTTTTCTTTTTTTTTTTTAATTCTATAGTGCTGATCTCACGACCAAACCATTTTTAACCTCCAGCCACTCCTCGTACGACCACACAAACACGACAACACCAACCTACCTTTTTTTTCCCAGTGTCCGGCCGTATCGTGTCCGTGTCATATCCGACCGTATTTATACATCGTTGGGAATTTATTGTACAAAAGTGTGTCGGATTAATCGGGAACGCTCCAAATTGATAGCTACAGTGCTGCTACGAGCATACACCGTCAAAAAAGAAAAAAAAAAAAAAAAAAAAAAAGGTTTAATTTCCCACGCACTTACAAGTCCAGGTGCTTCTTTTGACATATGGGCGACGACTAAAGGAGCAACTGCTCTTGTTGTAGTGGTGGTAGCGTTTGTGAGAAGAAGATGGTGTGCTTCTTTCTTCATCAGTGGCCTTGGGCCTCCTCGGGAGGGAGAAGCTGCTGATGGATGCCATTTCCATGGGGGGGAGGAAGAAGAAGAAAAAATGAGATGGTGGTGACGGATCGACCAACAGCAAGAAGAAGCCATTCAATTTGGGAACTAAACTGAAGCTCAGAAATAGGAGAGAGAGAGAGAGAGAGAGGGGGATTATTTTGGATTCCTAAAGGATAGAGGAGAGAGATGAAGAAGGGAAAAAAAAAGAAAAAAAAAAGAGAGGACCTTTTGGGCCAACAAGGCCCGACTAGAAAAATTAAATGTTAAAAATTGATCCACTGCATCCTGGGATATTAGGCCCTCTCTAATTGGGGTCTTCTCTCTATGGTAGAATTTCTTTTTTTTTATATAGAAAAAGCTTCTTCCAATAAAGTGTTTTAATCACAATTTTCATTCTAAGTGGAGTTAATGTAAGAGGGAAAATTATTATAGAATTTATACACTGCATCTTAATATTGGGTCCCACTTTTAAAATTCAAACTAAATCAATTCTCCATTTGATATTTTCCATCTTAATCTTAGATAGCCCACTTATGATAGAAATTGATAATCAATGGAGAGTATTTTTTGTACAATTTTTATATAGAAACTCTGCCAATAGAAACTTTCTTATAATACAAATGCAAGTAGGATAAAAACTCAATTGTGAAAAATTCTCATTGGAGATAGCCTTATAAAAAAATTTCTTTTTCTTTTTGTGTGTTCTTTTTTGCTCAGCCTTTAACAATTTTTTTATTGTAATAGGTTTCAAAATATATATTTTACTTTTTTAAGTAAATTGTTAATAGTATAGAAAGCTTTATTGGTTACACGAACTTAAACTATTTTTAAAAAATTATGGTATAATCCTTTTAGGATAAATATCTGGTTAATGACCAGTTGTGAGATTTTTGATTCGTTTATAAAGATTTTTATGTTCCATAGCGGACTTTTGATTGGAAAACGTGGATAGTGATCTTTAGTGTATCTTTCTTAACCTTGATCACATTATGACATAATTTAGGTCTGTCGATAAAAAAATATGTAAGATACTTAGTTCCAAGAGTGCATCAATCTTCCATCTGTTTATTGCTAATATACATGGAGCAACCTGTAAAGATTGACAATAGTTCTGTAAATGTTCTGGACTATGATCTAAGGTCTCGTTGGTTCATGGATTCAAGCAATTCGGAAAGAAAATTTGTTTTTTTTCTTTATTTGGTAGCCACAAATTTGAAAAGTAATTTTCTGACATGAAAAAAGAAAAGAAAAAGAAAATATTTTCTCTCATAAGTCAGAACCCATGATATTCATTTTTCCTCCTCATTTTCTAACATTAATTTTCAAATATTATGACAAGTATAGCCTTGAGTTATTGTCTATTTTACCAATTAAGTCTTCGTATTATGTTAACTATAATTATGTTGACATCGAATATTATTGAAATAATAATATATATTTTATTTTCTTTCCTACATCAATCAAACGCTAGGGCCTAGTTTCGTTCGCGGAATAGAAGGGAAATGAAATCAATTCCTTGACATTTCATTTCCTTTAGAAAAATTACAGTTCTCATTGATTTTCTTTTATGATGTTTGGAACGACAAGGATTTTGAAAATGAAAGTGAATACTTCAATGTAGAAAAGTGATTCATTGCTTAGATAAATGGAATCATTTTCTTTCCTAATTTTTCTTCCATTATAAATTACTTTACTTTCCTCCTCAATTTCTTTGTCACACAAACATAAAAAAATAATCACTTTTTTTTTCTTTCAACCTAATGCTTCTACGAACCAAACGAGGCCTATAAGGAAAACCAAATATTATTTCTTAAAAGTTTGAACCAAACGAGGCCTAATGGTGTTGATTGGAGCCTCTTGTCTTAGTATCCGCGTCTTTCTTTGGTGCGCCATCACTCTTGACTAGCCTGCATTTACATTAGTCAACAAAATCACTTTGTCTTCAAAGTTCAGACAAACCTGACTACCAAGGACGTCGGACTTTGCGTTACAGAAATGGTACAGCTCTACACTTACACTGTGTTTGGGAACATTTGTGGGGAGGGAGAGAAAAATTTGAGGGAAAGAAAAATGGAGGAGAGGAAAATGGAGGGAAAGTTAATTTTTCCTTCCTTTGTTTGCATGGACAAAAAGTAGGGGAAGGAAAAGTTTAAAAACAATTTTTTATTTGTTTATGGATATAGGTATAATTACTATTTTCTCCTTGGTATTCTCAAATGATGATTTAATATTAACTTTTTGAGGGGTGGTGGGGTAAATTCACTCAAATTTCTCTCATCTCTCTCCATTTTCCTCCCACATTTGGGAGGAAAATTTTTTGGTGGGACCCACCTACTTTTTCCTCTCAAATTTTTCTCCCCCATGTTCTCTCCCCCTTTCCAAACACCATCATTTAAAAATTTTCTCTCACTTTTCCCTCAACTTTTTCCTTCCTCCCATTTTCCACCCTTCCCAAACAGTACCTTAGAGCATCTCCAATCCTATTGTTTTGTTAAGTGTTGTGAGTCTTAGGTGGCTCTTATGTGGCATGAGCCACAAGACAATGTCTTGTTTATGTGGCAAAATTATATCTCAAAAAACAATGAGATAGAAAAACTCTCTCCAATGCAAAAGTATTGAGAAGACAATAAAAAATATTTTTTTTCCAACTTCCAAGACAACTTTTAAGATAACTACTCATCTTCTTTCTTTTTTCTAATATTTTTTATTCATAATTGATGACATGGAAGAGAAGACATTGTCAAGTGTATTGTCTAGAACAAGACAATCAACTTCACAATGTCTTCTTTAATTTTTGCCACATAAGTTTCACAATTGACTTAACAATTGCATT
Organism: Iris pallida; assembly: GCA_029216955.1. Classification (NCBI taxonomy): domain Eukaryota; kingdom Viridiplantae; phylum Streptophyta; class Magnoliopsida; order Asparagales; family Iridaceae; genus Iris; species Iris pallida. The sequence goes on from JANAVB010014799.1 coordinate 6,141,220, forward strand.
GGAGAAGAACTTTTGAATAAAATTTTGTCATTCCTATGTGGCATTAACTTTTTTCCAAAGTCACAATAGGGTTGGAGATGCTCTTAACAAGATGAAACACAAGTCTAAATTTTCTTTATTTCTGTACCGTGTCCAGCACTAGTAGTATTAATAGTTATACGTATTAATAGTTATACATATATAATATATATATGTGAAGTAACAGTAGCTAGCTAGTATCTCTCCTTACATTCTTTTACCTATTATAATCAAACAACATTATTTTGGAAGTGGACACCTTAATGTTACAACATGCATGGACGTAGGAGCATGAGTAAACCAAATCAAGCTCCAAATGAACAAACACTTCGCCATTTCAGTCTTCTCCGGCCTCTCGTCTCCTGGTAAGAACACCACCGCCATTAAGCTGACTGATGCACTGCAGCCTCCTGAGCAAGCGGCGGCACCGTCAGGTGGACGAACGTCTCCGCCTCCCTCTCCACCTCCTCCCTGCACCGGTCCCCGTCGCCCTGCCCCATCTTCTTCACGAACGCCACGAAGTTCCTCCAGTTGTCCGGGTGGAACAGGTCCGGACCCATCCTCAGGTACGTAAACGCGCACATCTTCTCCCCTCCCTCGCTCCGCAGCGCGCTGCCCACGATCTGGTCGTGCGCGGCGCCGTCGTACCTCGGCAGCGCGTTCTCCCCGGCCAACCCCACCCCTGCCTCCCTCGCGGCCGCCGCCACCTGCCTCACCAACCCCTCCGGCCTGCACATCGCGTCCCCGGGCTGCTCCCCGTCCCGCATCTCCACGCAGGTGAAGTTGAAGACCGCGCCGTGTCGGGCAAGCATCCTTGCGACCGGCAGGTACCCGTCGCGGAACCTCGTGTTGTAGTACCCCGCGGTCAGCTCCGGCGCGTGCGATCTCGTACCGTAGTGCCAGTGAATGCCGGCCACCTTGACCGAGATCTTCACGCCGGTATCGCCGAACACGGATGACGATGCGGACAGTACCCGCTCTCCGTGACCGATAAGCATTTCCGAGTACCACGACAGGAAGAATTCGCCGTACGAGCTGTTCCATCCACCGTCGCGGCGGAAGAACGGGGTGTCCTCGGGCCAGTTGTTATACTGGCCGGCGTCGGTAGGCCCACCGTGGCCCCATTTCGGCTTCCCGGCGGATTCCGCGGCAGCTTTGAGGCTGCTGATCATGTACTTGTCGTTGCACTGGAACGCACCGATTCCGGGGAACTTCCAGACACCGTCCTGCTCGGGGTAGGACGGGTAGCGGAGCTCGCCGGCAGGACCCATTCCGACCTGGATTTCGACGATGGTGGATCCGAGGAAGGAGCGGAAGCGGTCGCGGAAAGCACGCATGAAGTCGGAGTAGCACTGGACCGGAGTGCGGCCCTTGAGGACGGGGAGGGTGTCGCAGCCGAGGGAGATGTACTCGTGGTTTCTTCTTCCCCATTGGTCCGTGTAGGCGAGGTCGGGGTCCTTCTCCATTTCCTCCATTGCCCATTTAGGTAACGGGATACTGCACGAAGGAGCCCCAACTTAGCAAACTACTCATTTCTTAGCTCATGCAAATTAGTAAGAACTGAACTACTTTTTACTAGTTTAGCCTAATAAATTAGGCAGAGCTTACTAAACTGCTGTTACGCATGGTTATACATTGTGATATAATGTATGGTTATTATACATTGTCATATGTTTTAGAATAGTTGTCGATGAAATCTTATGGTCGCTCTAAATTGAATTACTTTTGTAGCCTTAACTAATATTCGAACAACTTAAACCTTACATGCTGACAAATGGATTCAAAACTTATACCTGCATGCTGCTATTTGGCCCGCCTTTTTGGGCGTGATTATCACTCGCTCGTGCCAAGTGACGGTCACATATTGGTTTCTAGTCCAAATTTTAAGAGGGTGGGTCTCGGTACTAGCAGAGGTGCTAACAGACCGCGAGTCCATTTTTGTTCACCCACTCAAACAAGGGTGTTTGTTCACCCTCAAATAGAAAATTGACACGTGTCAAATCTTTTAGTCAAAACCATTTTGAATGTTTATAAAACCACTTCCAAGGTGGTTTATGTTGAATGAATTTGACACGCGTCAATCTTCTATTTGAAGGTGAACAAACACCCTAATTTGGGTGGGTGAACAAAAATGGACTCAACGGACCGCTATCACGTAGGCACGAACAAATGGCGGACACGCGCAACAGTGGACAAAATATCATTTTCCATAAATTATTTGTTAAATTTATGTATACCAGCAAAATATAATAACTCATAATACTTTTAGGCTTTTAGCTATTGGTAATAAGAGCATAACTAACCGACCGACTCAGAACCCAAGTAATCAAGTAGCCATTTATATAAACCGAGTGACCGGCGAGACACCCTCAGTAGATTGTACTTGTAAATAATTATCAAATATATCAACTCTTTTATTTACTAATATATTCATTTATGTATATTAACACGAGGTCCAGACCTAAATATATGGGCCACAGCACAATACCACGTGAACCGACTTTGAGCCCATGAAACTCCACCGTGACAGCACGTCAAAGTTCACGTGCCTTCCATGAAAGTCTCTGCTAGTCTTCCGTCCAATAGTAGATCACGTGTCACCAGGAAAACTCTCTACGCAAGTGGTTAAAAAATGTAAAGCATAATTCATAAACACCCTCAGAAAAGTAAATCTGCCAAATTGTGGCGAATTTTTTTTAGATTCCGATAATAACTACTAAAGCAGGTGCTATACGCTAGTTTCAACATTTAGAATGGAGGTATTTGCTAAATTATTCCTGTAACTTTCATACTGTTTCTACTCGTAAAGTCGTTGAAGACATAAAATGGAAGGGACTTAAAAAGAAGGCACTAAATTCTCCTGAAAATCTGCTAATAGATAAAACAAATCGTTAATGTAGTAGTCAAACCGTTAACGTACCATAATTTCATTTATTATAGGGATAGATTTTCAAATCTGATCACGAAGGGGTTTATTTATTGAGTGCATCGTAGCTAATTGTCCATGAAAATGAAATTGTTGTACCAACTCAGCAAAATAACGAACGTTCGTATTCAAAGAGCCAACAAAGAATGGATAAAAGTTTGGTGTCCGTCTCTGATTTTTGTACTTAATTTTTCTACTTGGTCCCTAATTATCCTAATTATTAGTACTAGTTATATAACTTATATTCACGTACTAAAAAAGTAAAATATATAATATTATTAAAAAAATAGATTAAATTTAAATTATATTATATTAAAAGTTAAATTATATTATATTGAAATAGTTTACGTATAAATTTTGTATAAAATTTGTTTTCTATATATAATTTTTTTTGGGGAATCCCACGCACTTACGATTAGGGGTTCTTGAACCCTGCAGTCCCACCGGGTGTCTATTCTACTACCACTAGGCTATAGAGTTCGGACTATATAACTTTGAATATACGATTAGATAATATCATTAGTTAGTTTAAATATAATTTGAATATTAAATATATTTTAATTTGAATTTGTTAGCAATGAGTTTATAGAATTTCAGATAGATGTTCAGACAGTGAGAGAAGAATTTAGAATCTTATTTTACTTGAAGTATATACGCACATGGTAGTAGTTAGAAAGATTTTAAAAAAATAAATTTTAATTACGTGCGGATTGTAAGACTTAGTAGACTAAAAAATGAGCAGTTTGCAAACAAAAATCCTAAGGAACTCGTGAGTTTCTATTTTTTTTTCAACTCATCAATTACAAGACTATTTGATTACATACATCTCATCTATTGATTGCAAGTTCTTAAAAATAGAGGACCTAAATAAAAAAATTAGTCCACATATCATACATAATCCTATTACAAGTTTCTAATTTGAGTTCCTATATGAGTTTTTACAAGTTTCTAATTTGAGTTCGTTTATGTAGTTGAAATGGTTTTCAAACAAGTAAAAATGTTGCAGTAACACACTTGTTTTGACATTGTATTTCTTCTATATGTTGGAAGAGGGGTTTCAACCAAAATACTCAATAAAGTGACTAAAATTTGTAACATACATTCAATTTGTAAATTATGATAACATATTATTTTTCACTTCATTTTCTTCTCAGCTAAATTTGAAATTCAAACGAAATGATAAATTTGCTATAAAAGAGACCTAAATTTTGTAACGAAGAAGAAAGAGGATGAGGAACTCACGTGACGGAGTCGCCGACGTTCCCACCGCAGCGGTGGAAGGACATCACCGCCTGCACTTTCAGCCCAGTCTTCCTTGCCATCTCCATCAGTTCGACATACCCGGCCCAATTGTACTCTCCCGGCTTCTCCCTCTCCACCAGCCCCCACCACACGTCCACCATCACCCCCTCCACCCCGGCGCTCTTCAGCGCCTGCAGGCTCGCGCCCATCGCCTTCCTCCTGCTCAGCCCCTTCCCGTCGCTCCTCACCGTGTCCAAAGGAAGCATCACGAACACCGGCACCCCTCTCTTCCCTTCCTTCTCCACCGCCGGATGCTCGACCACCCACTCTTCGCTACCGCTCGCGGCGGCGGCGGCGGGGGCGTCGGTTACGAGAGCGCTGCACGCGACGGATAGATCCGTGCGGATCCTGGGGGACCGGGACAGGGTCGGGCTCATCGGCGGAGAGGGGTGGTCCAGGTCAGGCGCGCCGCCGGCGATCCGGCAGCGGAGGCCGGTCCCCGCCGACGCCATCGGCTTCCACGCCGCCGGTGCTGAGGAATTGGACGACGTGTCGGACACCGGGGAAGCGCCGCCGAGGACAGTGGAGCCGATCTGGGTGATGTTGAGCGCCATTGATTTGATTTGATTTTGATTTGGTCCTTTTTCTTGTTTTAGTGGATGTGGGAAAGGAGAGGTGGGGATTGGTCCTGCCTTTATAGAGGGGAGGAAGGAGGACACACGAGGATCGGACACGTGTCCCTGACACTACGTGGCGAGTTACTAACGGCTGTGGATCTGAGTATTTGTCTGAAAGCGGACGTGGCGGATATTAAGGAATCACGTGGGCTCGGCGCCGGGGCGCGTTTCGGTGAAACCAGGTCGGTACGGTGAAATAGCGATAAAGTCAAGAAACGGAAGGACCGAGTTATCTCTGCAGTAGATTCTGTGGGTCCCATTTGGTGTTGGGTGAAGCTTCGTGTGTGAGTGCGAATTAGGATTGGTGGTGCTGCTGGATGCTTCGTTGTTTGTGAGAGATCTATCGAGTTGTTCTCGTGGCGTTTGCTTTCCCGAGATATCGGACAAAAAAATCATATAGACGACACAGCTTTTGACGTGTGATCATTTCGGTCGATCATTTCGAATTTATGGACTGATGTGGGCTGATTTTGTTGGATGGGCCTAAAATGTCTGGATTCCGATGGTTTTGGCCCGTGTCGTGTCAGGACAAAGCCGAGATAGGCCATCCTTCTGGTTGGACTTGGACGGTTTTGATACTATTTTTGATCTACGTGGACTTTTATTAATTTGGTATCATTATTAAAAAATATTGGTTTATATTAGATATATTAAAATTTTAAAATCGTCAAAATTTATTTACTGTTATCCAAAATGTTATGGAGAAGGTAAGGGTCCGTTTGGATATGTTTTCTGAATTTTTTTTCTGAAAACAGTTTTCTGAGAGTAAGTTATAAAACTGTTTTCTGAGTATAGAGATTCAGAGTTTACGTTTGGTTAGTTTTATTTAGAAAATGTTTTCTGAACATAGATATTTTGAGTTTGCGTTTCGTTATTTTTATCTGAAAAATAATTTTCAAGAAATATGTTAAAAATTCTATTTGGTAAACAAATATGTTATAAATATGTTATAAAATACTGTTAGTTTCGGGAAAAAATTTATAAAATAATTAAAGACATATATGTTTGTTCTTTACAAAGGACACTGTGTCCGATACTTTTTTACTGTGTCCGGGTGTGTCCTAACCAAACGCGGGTGTCGTCGTCGTCGAGTCGGATGGGAAGTCTCGGTGTCATCGTCGACGATGGAGAAGGTCGGGTCAGAAAATTGACCGGAGCCGACTCCACACCCGGTGCTTGCGAGCCGAGCCCGTGCTCGGCGAGGCGGAGGAGGATGGAAGTCCGGCGGTTCAGGTTCGTCGTTGGTGTCGAGACCATGGCGATTCCCGGAGATCTAAGTCGGAAGAGGCAGAAGCTCGAGTCTCCAACGAAGGAGAGGGAAAATGGCGGTGACAAAGAGACTTGTCGACGTTGAGGACACCGCCACCACCGCCGCATCGGAGCTGTCGAGGACCACCACTGCCGCCGAGGAACTGTCGAGGTCGAGGACGAAGCTTCCGCAGGAAGGCGCGACGGAGGAGGGAGTCGACGAGCTCCTCCGCTGAGGAGGCCCCAGACGAAGAGCTCCGGCGATGAGGCGCCATGATCCCTTCCTTTCCAGAAAAATGATGAGAGAAATGAGGAGAGAGAAAGAGAGGAAAAGAGAGTTGGGTTGGTTTTGAAGGGTGTAGGGCCCACAATTTGGGAAAAGAGCTTTCAGAAAACAGGTTTCGACTCTTTTGTGAAAGTAATGTTTAAACTTTACTTTTGAAATTTTTTTTTTCTGAACGATACATTCAGAGTGCTGGCTACCAAACGTAATTTATCGTTTACTGTAGCATTCATACTTGGAAAGTGATGTTTAAATTCACAACCAAACAGGCCCTAAAGGTCTTGTTTCGCTAACATCATAACATGTTTGTCAATCAAGCTTACTCATTTACCAGAATATAACACTTTTTGTGTCGAGCTACTATTTTTTGTTTGCGTGCTTCTAACTTCCGCCTTTCACTAGAACATATTCGTGTTCCTAATCCATGTTTGATATGTCCAGAATTTAAAAACCTAGGAGCGGGATATACGAAAGGCTTCATTTTTTCCAACATCAAATAAAAATAAAAAGTGGATTCCTAAAAAAAAACTTCATGGTTTCGCCAAAACATACTCATCTCTTCTTTCACCAAGTGACCAACACTATTGCCTTTACTATTACGAAATAGATAAGGAAGAGTAAGCTTACGTTCAAACAACTCGCGATATCTCAAGATACCAACAACCCTATTGCCTCATCTTGGTCAAGCCGTTGAGTAAATCAATGTACTGACGTGTCAGCTAAAGATCTTTTTTATTGGCTGGACGGTTGCGACTGCTTTGACCAAGACAGCACGATATTGGAAAAATGCCGACATCTGCTGTTTCTGAAGCCGCCCCCATGCTTCCTACTTATTTACGCTTGGGGGGTCTTAGCTACTCACAGCTGATTGTACCATTTTTTGATAAGCTTCTGCGATATCAAATCTATTATTAAGAGCATCTCCAACCCTATTGTGACTTTGAAAAAAAGTTAATGCCACATAGGAAATGACAAAATTTTATTCAAAAGTTCTTCTCCAATGCAATTGTCAAGTCAATTGTGAAGCTTATGTGGCAAAAATTAAAGAAGACATTATGAAGTTGATTGTCTTGTTCTAGACAATGCACTTGACAATGTCTTCTCTTCCATATCATCAATTATGAATAAAAAATATTAGAAAAAAGAAAGAAGATGAGTAGTTGTCTTAAAAGTTGCTTTGGAAGTTGGAAAAAATACTTTTTATTGTCTTCACAATACTTTTGCATTGGAGAAAGTTTTTCTATCTCATTGTCTTTTGAGATATAATTTTGCCACATAAACAAGACATTGTCTTGTGGCTCATGCCACATAGGAGCCACCTAAGACTCACAACACTTAACAAGACAATAGGGTTGGAGATGCTCTAAGACTCGCATAGATACTTGTTTCAATTTCGTCACCAATATGACTTGAAGCATATTAGCAGTTGAATTAGTAAAACCAAAGCAAGTAAAAGACGAAGATACACACTAGCATTTCTCATTGGATAAAATCCTACGTAACTGCGTTGCCAATGAGAAAGTTAGCGTTAAACAGTGGCATTTTGCGGTTGAAATTCAGTCTAGATTTAGTAACAATATATTTATGAAGTCCAAATCTGATTAAATATTTAATTTAATTAGATTTGAACGTCCATAATTGGTGTTATAATCGATGTTGGACTATTTTAGGTGTAATATAATTTTTATTTTAGGCTTTACTATTTAGGAAATCCTATTATGATCAAAATTGAAGTTTCTCATACTATTTGTATGAGATGAGAGTGGAAGCACAAAACATAACACAAAGTTGATATTCGATGTGCTCATCCACAGGAATCTAAGACCACAAAAATCTAAGAGAAAGTTCGCACTTTGCTCTTAGAGTTTCGCCATACAAGACAAAAGGAATGAGAAAATCTGATCGAGGTGTCATCAACTTCGTTTATATAGATTGATACGGGTTAGTGAATAATTTCATTGTAAGCTCTGTCGTTTTTCTTGAATGTAGTGAGGGGGTTGAATTCAACGTTGATTTTTGTTTGTAATTTCATCTGATTTTTGTCAATAGTATAATTTTATCTAAATTATATATATTATAATTTGTCAATGTAACATAGTCACCGCCAAATACTTATCTTTATCCGTGCTTAGTATTCGTTAGACAAAAGTTGGTTATTTCAAGTGAGTTGGCCTAAGTATCAAAACGCTTGTAGGACGTTCGATTCCCAACATCAGTAACTAATTATTGAAACCCACTGATCTCAACATCTGCATTTGGAATTCAACCTAATAAAAATTGACTTATTAGTACACAAACTCACAGCATATGATAGCTGGAGTAGGGAAAATTGTAGCCACAAGCCTTCATGACAGGATTGAAGACTTTTAACACGCGCAAAAAACTTCAGCTAGATCATATATGCCTGCAGTTTAACCTCTCTCTTTTTTAATTTTAAATTTTAAATTTTTTTTTTTGCAGTACAAAAAAAACAAGGCTATTGACGAAGAAACCAAAAGGAACTATAGGGACATGCAATCAATTTTCAAACTACAGGGCAATACAAACATAATTTAAGACTGCAACAAGTGGAGTTCAGCCAAATGTGCTCACCTGTGCTATGTTGATACACTGAACTCTTGTGCAGACAACAAACTTAATGTATTCATATTTGAGGACGACCAATTTTGGCAGTCCTGTCATTTTATTCCTGATTAGACTGATTGCTAAAATTTGGACGGTACTATCTTATATCGGATTGCTAAAATTATGACAGTCGCATACACAGGACTATCAAAATTTTATTATCCGTCATACCAAACGTAATTCTTTAAATTTTGAAGCTTCAAAACTCCATTAATAAAATTTGAAACTACAAAAATAGTGCCTTATTGGACAATCTACTATGAAACTATAACAAAAATATGAACTAATACATGAAATCTAAGAATCTAAAAAGAAAAAACTTAGATTTGAACAAAAAAATAGGAAGAAAATAAAAGAAATCTTTGAACGCATCAAGGTAAGAAGAGGGAATAAATTTTTTTGGGAAGAGACTAGGAAGGGGAAAGATTTTTGGACTAATACTTGAAGAAAGAGTGGCTACTGAAAATCTGTTGTCCCCAAGTAATTTTTGTGTTACGCCCTGTCACTTTTGGGGATGCATTTATGGACAGCCTTAAAAAAACTGTACATATACAAATGAAAGTCCTGCAGAATTCATAAAACAACACTAAAAAAGCAACTTTAAAACAGATATAAATCAAGCTTAATTATAGATCAAACTAAGCAGACCGAAGAATGGGCTGTCCGATATTAAATCATTGCAATCGAACGGCTAATATGATTCGATCCCATAATGAACCGATAATCCAGTCTGAACCGAAGCTGAATAGATAGTGAGATACAAACTGGCATATGGGAAGACATAAATAGTGCACACAAGGGCAACATGATCGCTTGAACATATATCCAGATTCTCAACCCAATAATATCTACTCACTTTCTGTTCCGACCACAACTTACCAGTGATATTCAAGTTGCTGTAACAATGCCAAAATATCAGACATCAGCATCATGTTTATCACTTATCAGCATGTGCATTATTTAAAATATTGCAACATCATCTAATTATCCAATCTGTAGCCATAGTACTTGACAAAGATGGCGGTCAAGCAAACGAAAAATATGTCGGCAACCCTCCCTTCCTTTCATTCACGTGTTGTGTCTGTGACAGCTTAAAAAAGAAGGCTGCTTGGTAAGCATTAAAACATATTAGTGTTACCCTTTGAGATTTTCAATATCCCAAACTTACAGCTTAGTTGATTGCGCAGCCTAATACAAACTTCAAAAGTTCAATAAACACTTCAAAGTCAAAAAGTAGATACAGTTAGAAAGGTCAATTGTGTTAAATTACCCCAGGTAGGGGAATAAACTCCAATTTTTTTTTTGCCAAAGTTTATTGCAACTGAATACCAAGATAACATCAACTCGACCGTACGAAAACAAACCATACTTCGATTCTCTTCAAAGCTGCATTTCAGGATAATAATTAGAGATTTAGTACGATACCAGATGCTGTTAGCCATACTAGAGGGAGGATGACTTCCCTAATTAATACTATGCTTCCCGAAGCCACAACTCAAATTCCTATTTCAGCTCTTGGATTTGAGCTTTAAAAATTGCCCTACCTTGTGAGTTGAAGCTCTCGATTGCCACCACTACATTTGCATAGTTTTAACCCATGACCTTCTCTCCATGCACTAATTTGTGCCTACACAACTTCTATTAAATGCCCTTTGCTCCATTTATCAAGTATCTTATTACTTGAATGTATGACTGTCAGTTGGTTTTTGAAATCTTCATGTAAATAGTCGTTCAAACTTCAAAGAGATATTTCTTCCAGGTCATCTGTTATCTACAAAGTTTTTAAGGCACTGGACAGGCACAAGGGTTCTCGTCAGCAAAAACTCATCAAGGGGATAACCAAAGAGGTAGGTAGGTATTCAGACTAGCATCAGAAAATATGCTGCAAATATAAAAGGAAGGCTTAAATGTATTTCCAACAATAGGAGTAATCCAGTTCTCTTCAGAGATTGGAAAATCTCTCCTTAGCTACCTTTCATACTGAAAATAGATAAGTAAATGGAACTCCTTTGGCAAAGAGCATATATTCCCCGTTCCTATTATCAACCAACTTCACACATTCAAGATCAATCCCATAGAGAAAAGATCTCCATAACTTCAGCTGTTTTCCAGCGACACAATAATGTTAACAATATTAGTAAGTTTCACACTTTGAAAAGAAGTATTAAGAGTTCCCAACTTGGCCACCATAATTTGGAGTCATTATGAAAAAGATGTGCTCGAGTAGAACAAACTAAAGCAGCTAAGACTAATAGAAATATAACCAGGGTGTTCCTCTACAGATTTCATAGTCCTGAAGCTTTTAAATTGAGTGGAATCACTGTAGTGTGGAAAATTCACAGCCATATTGCACATTACAACATGGTATGACATAACACGAATATGCCAACCCGGGAAATTCAAAAACTAGGGAGTTGACGTGGTAGAGATACAAAAAATTACATTTGTAAAGTGTTAATTGATTATAATGTAATATGCAATTCTTCCCAAAGAAAGAACTAGACATCATATTCTCTTCTGAAATTGGAATTTTCCTGATTGCATTGCTTTGTTGCATGGATACTCCTAGACAGGACCATATCCAACACGTACGAACACCATACTTCCTCAACAAGCTTTTCGGATATGGCTTGTCCATGTCTGGGTTCCAAAGGGATAAAAAACATAGTTGAAAGTGATTTGGCATAATCATGATCATGCCAAACATAATTGAGATATGAGAATATGACATTTCCTTACAATGAATCATTTCTAAACTTTTTGGAACACTGTTACTATCCAAAACATGCATATATATATATATAGATATTATTAAGATATAATGAATACGAGACTCGATGGGATCAACATACAAAGTCACCGCTGTCAAAGGAGTGAGATAAAAGGGAAATATCCTAATTGTCAGTGTAGAAGGGAGAGATGCGGAAAACAAAAGGTTATAAGAGTAAGCGGGAGAAAAGAGGCAGATAAAGGGGGTGAGACTCATCTTAGGGAATATTCATTACAATAGCGACGACGATAATGGCTTTATCTCAAAATTCCAAGCTCGACTACTAGGGACTATTCATCGAGGAGTAAAAAGGACAGCGGAGTCAACAATTATTGTCATGGTTTTCATATGAAGAACTAGTTATACTGAACTCTGCAGTAAATGAGGCTAGTTAGGAAACATGTGATGAATAATCATTGTTATTGTTTTCTAAGTCTGCAGTAAATTAGACTAGCTAGAACACATTATGTTTCTACACAATCAGCAGAGGCCCACTTGATGTATGTTCTCTATAATACCATATGGTTGTATTGTTTCCTTAGTAAGTCTTAAAAGTTTGGTGCTTTATAATCTTGTTGTTTCGTGGATCAAAGGATGAAGGTTTAGGTTTCATCTGGGATTCCATTTGGTGCCATATGCAATGTCACGTCCCGCTCCCGTAGGAGCGATCGTCCTCGCTAAGGCGTGATGCCGCACAAGCCTAGATTGCGCTCGTGCAAGGCAGGTTCCATAACGACCGATTTCAGCGGCTGCGACGGGATCGTCGCACAGAAGCCCCAAGCAGAGACATTGAATAATAGCAGCAGAAATTTGAAGCAAAACACTAGCTATTCAAAAGAGTCTCCTTATTGATATTGAAACAAAGATTACAAAAGGGACACGAGGCCAATATTACAATCACTCAAGCTCACTCTTCTCACATTGCAAGTCACTCAGCTCTCTCTCTCATCTCTCAATATAAGTCTCGAATCGCCAAGGACTCCGTACCTCGACGCATCCAAGCGAGCTCCGCGCTACGAAATTCTACCTGTACCTGCACATGAAAACTGTGTGGGTGTCAGTACTCAACTGTACTGGTGGAATGAGCTCCTCACGCACCCATACAAAACCGACACGTACATTTACTTTGTGCAACATAATCCCTTTACGATTGTCGTTCTACTCTTGCCTTAGGGTCAGTTTTAGGATATAGACTCTCGGTCTATTGTCTCTAGACCATCCCGTGCCTTGGAACTAGCAACTTACTTATACTTTTGCCTCTAAACCCTTCTCGTATCAACAACGTCAACTTATCAAGTCGTGTTTGCCTTTCGGCCAATACTCAAGACGCAACTACACGATAGTACCAAATTTTCATGTGACCGTGCTACAAGTCCATAGTGCCGTGCCTCGCAAATCCAGTAAGACTTAATCATATCGCCGCTGACCCAATCGAGACTTGTGAACTTAGTGTCACTTAACCAACTTTGCCTTGCGACAATTTCTGACTTAAACCCGAGACGACTCAAATCCAACTTGTGCAACTCTATGCCAACAACTTAAGACTCGACGCCACAACTCGTGCCGAAGTACGTCGTCTTCGTTGTCGCCAAATCTTAGGCCCAAATTTTTGTGTTCTAACTGCACATACATTCAACTAGACTCAATCCAAAGACACACACGCGGATTGCCGCCATGCCGACTCATCTATATGAAAGGTCACTGGCATTAACTAGCCATCGTGGACATAGCCTGGTAAACGGGATCCTTGCACCGGAAGTAGCGAGTGTTTGCAAAAACAAAAGTTCTTTTTATTTCACAAACTTTGTAAGAAGATTACAATTGAATTCTGGAAAAGTACAACTATAGGAATCCGATCTGAAGACGATCGCTTTATCCCTTGGACGATGTGAACTTTGAAGACGATAGCCTCTGAAGAATGCAGCAGCACTTGGACAAGAACTCCTGATCTCTGATAATAATAATGATCTGATCTTGACAATGAAGGACTTGAGACTATTTATAGAGTTCTGGAAAATAACTAATTAGTAGTTATTTATGGATTGCGCAGACTGGATTGCGCAGGCATTGGACTGCGCAAACAGCGAACTGCGCTGGCAGTTACTCGATCGTAGCTCAACTGTATTAGACGCGTGGCATTGTTTGATTGAAATGCGCATGGTTGTGTACAGACGGTTGTCACGTGGTGAGCAATTGATGGCATGTAGGCCACGTATAAAATGTCAGTTATCTTTATGGATTGCGCCGCTTGAACTGCGCTAGCTTCAAACTGCGCTAGGATCGAACTGCGCTGAAAAGGATCTGGCAGACTGCGCTTCCGTTGGGCTGGCAGACTGCGCTGAGAGTTGACAGCTGGACCGCGCTAACAGCTGTCCTAGAATGCGGCGCGGCTCGAGAAACGAACAGACTCCTCGCTTTTCGGGCTGTCAGTTGTCAGAAAATCTGATTTTGTGTCAGGTAATGATGACGTTGCCATGTCAGCATTGCGCGCTTGGATATTGGCGCAGTTCAATCTCGCGCAGTTGATTTGTTGCGCAATCTGCTTCCTGCGCAGTTCATTGAAGGGTGCACAATTTGGTTTTCATTGCTTTTTTAATGGGTGCAACTTGATTTTTAGGACCTACAAGACCCCCTTCAAAGTTTTCGAAATTTGAAAATATTCAAAGTTTCGAAATACTTTGAATTTCGAATTTAAAATCAAGTTGCGTAAGTAGCGCTTTGACTGCGTGTTTGGAGGAATCAGCTCCAACTTTTGTGGCGCAATCTGAGGTGACTGTTACAATTCTGAAAACTATAAATAGTTTCCATTCTCATTCTGTCAACCTTTACTTGCTTTCGATTTTCTGAAGAGATAAAAGCTTCCCTCCTACTCCGATAACTTCTCCTTCCTCTCGCCGTCGACGTTAATGGCTCCTAAGCGAACTGCCATCGAGAAGGGCAAGGCTCTGGCCGAACCCTCGACTCGTGTTGCGCCACGAGCATCTCGCCATAAGATTGGCCACCCAGCGCTGCAAGGTAGATGACAAAACTCGATCGAAACCCTTTTTAGGGTTCTCGACATTTTCGAACCTTCATACCTCTCTTTTTAGAGATTGATGGTATTGCGCCGCCCTGTTTAGGGTTTTGGTTGCACACACAATAGTTTTCATTTTTATGAAAACTATATTCTTGCGCAATCGGTTGGAAAGCGCTGGCAGATGTTCGGCACAATCCATCGATTTGCGCAAGTCGGTTGAGCCAGCGCAAACTAATGCCTTGCGCAAGTGGGTTAGCGCAACCTGATGTCTTGCGCAAGTGGATGTGTTGGCGCAATTGGATACTTTGCGCATGTGGGCTGCATTGGCGCAATCTGATGCTTTGCACATAGCGCAATTTGATGAACTCTTTTCAAAGAAACTTTGTGATTTTGCATGTACTGATCTTTATCACTTTATTTGATGCAGTTAACCTCAGGGAAGATCCCAATTATGAGGTCTTTGCAGGATCTTTGGCTGAACCTGAGTTCAAGGAGGATCTTTCCCATGTGACATATCCTCAATATGCCTTGCCGTCATCTCGACAAGCCATCCTGATGGCACAAGATAATGAAACTCTGCTGTGTTTGATGAACGGGCAGCCACTCCAAACCGCAGACACAGTTACTCATAATAAGTCGTTGTTCCTGTTCGGTGAGGCTTTTGACAAGAACTCTCAGCCTAGACCTCGCATGGAACAGAGACTTTTTCAAAGAGGCGAGAAGATGATACTTCTACCGGAGATTTTCAGATGCCTTCCCCTGTCTCGCTATGCTTTTGCGAGCTATCCCAGGAGGATGGAATGGGATATAACTCCACTTCAGCAAGCCCGAACGGAAAATATCTGTGTGAAGAAGGGGCCAAACAGCAAAGACATGTTCTACAGTTCCTCTGAGCGTCACAGCTCCCTACTCAGAGGACCGAAACCCGGTTGCATCCCACCAGAAAACTCTTCCCTGCTGCTACCAGTCAGAACTCCGATATTCGCAAATGAGTTTGCGAAGGTTGAAGGAAGGTATCCAGACCAAGATATTCGATTGACAGGTCTTGTGAATTCGGATAACAAGAGATGGATCTGTATAGCCAATTGGATATTGGCTCAATTTGAAGACCGGCTTAAGGAGATTGAGCTGTACCAAGCGGTGTACGCCACCGTTTATGGTTTCCCGCCTAATCCGCATCTATTCCTTGCATTGGCGGAGAGATACAACTACAGAACGGGGACTTTTATGACACCATACGGAGAGATCGGATTGGCTTTACACGAGATGAAGCACATCTCCAGCCTGCCAATGGGGAATATCCCCTATGAAGAATTTGTCCCGACCAATGATAAGTTGGACAAATTACGCCAAGAGAATGCTGACATGGTGGCTATCTTTGAAGAGCTGCTATGCCACTACAAGATCTGTTCCTTGTACTACAAGAGTGGTACATCCGGCACCTGCTACTCAACCAAATGGTTGTCATATCTCTTTCTCAACCATATCATTGAAAAGAAGACCAAGGAGCACGATAACTGCAAACCCACCTTCTTCAGACCACTTAGCAACAGCGAAGTGATCGGGTTGATGGAAGAGAACAAAGATATGGATATCAAGATCAAGGATGATCTCCAATGTCCTCCTTTCAAGGAAGGAGACATTATTGAAAGCTACATGAGGCTGGGCTACATGCCCATGTCGAAGGAAGCCCAGCAGGCGGGTTTCCTCACTTATTGGCTTCGACGATACGTCGTTCCTGGAGCCAGCGCCGTCGATCGCTTTCATCGAGGCGTACTATTTGCTGCTGTCCGCTTAGTCTTCGGCTACCGAATGGATCTATTGTCAGCGATGACTTGGAGAGTGAATGCTGGCCTCCGCCTTTTTGTCGATCAAATGCTTCGAGGAAAGGGCGAGAAAGGAAGCTTTCCTCGGCTGGAGCTATCATACACATATCTGTTCGGATGGCTGCTTCTGCACTATCCTTCACTGATGAACCCCGATATGGGGGCGGTGAGCGGCAGCTTTTTGAGGAGATTCTCCAAAAGCAAGTGGATATATACCACTTTAAGAGATTGCAGGCGCGCTCTGAATCTCGGAAAGGGATGGAACTTCTATTGTGTTCCCCCTCCAGCTGGCTACGAGCATATGTCCACCAACCTTGTCGACTCTGGGAGGGCACAGCCTCTTGGCCACACAATTTTCGACTGGTTGAAGATGATCCAGCCATCTCACTTGGTGTACCGGTTTGAAGATGAATGCTATCTGGAGCCTTATCTCCCTAGCCGTTTTGCACGCCAATTCGGCTATGACCAATTCCATGTAGGTTATCTGATCGATGGAGCCCGGACTTCGGCTTACTATAATGCTCGGGACACGAGGACGACGTTCTCGATGCCGCTAAAGAGCGATCATGGTCCTCGCATGCTATATACTTATTCGCTCTTCTACACATCGGCGAATACTTTTGCTGAGAATTTCAACTTAGCTGATAGCTTTGCGACAGCAACGCGATTCAAGAAAGGAGCACCTGCTTTGGTGCTTCCTGATAATGATGAAGAGGATGAGCCAGTTGATGCACCGCTGGAAGCTTCGAGGGAAGCCAACTTCCCTGAAGAAGTCAACGAGCCGCTGCGTGTCTCTTTGAAGGTCGTCAGATGTCCAATCAAGGAGAGGAAGAAAAGGAAGGCGGAAGAACCTTCTTCTCCAGTTTCTAAGAGGAAGATTGTCTTAGAATCTTCAGAAAGGGTCACTACCCGGTCGCAATCTCGGCAGCATGCTGAGTCGACTCAGAGAGAAGAGGCGACGACTCCGACCTCTCTTCAAAGGCAAGTAGATGTTGTAGATGCAGAGAGTCCGGAGAGACCTTTACGCAGAAAGAAAATAGTTTTCAGGAGGAAAGCGGCCACTCCTCCAAGACCTATCCTGTCATCGGTCGTGACCAGTGCTGTCGCAGGAGTCATGATGTCGTCTCCTACACCTGCCCTTGAACCCAGGCAGGAAGCTTTCAGTCCAGAGAAGAGGGACGAGGTTGTAGAGACTAGGGAGGAAATCGCGGAGACAGCAGATGAGGCTGCGAAGTCAAATGAGCCAGAACCATCTCCCGAAGCACTGCAATCTCCAACACTTACAACAGAAACTGGCCACCTTCCAGCTTCTCCTCGATTACTACGTGCCGAAGAAGATCAGTTAATGATTGAGGCACTGGAAGATTGTGACTTTGGCTTCCACGATGATGTAGATCCAGTTGCCGCAACTGATAGTGAAGAAGCACGAGAAGAGAGTGCAAGTGATGAAGATACATCAGCAGAGGCTGTTTATGACACTCTGAATCCAGAAGAGGATGCTGATGTACATGCATCCCCAGAGAAGAATGCGGTTAAAGAAGTAGCACCGGAAGGAGCTACTGTCACCCATCAAAGAGGTATTGGTATTGACTGATATTAATACCCTTCTTTTATGGATTAAATGGCTGACATCTTAATTTTTATCCATGCAGAAATTCAACTTTCTCCGATTCCTCCAATATGCACTGATATAGTGCAAATAAAGGCGATAGCCAACAGTAGCCGTCATTTATCAGGCGGCTCTGAAGCGGGTAGTAGCCAGGCAGTAATGTCTGAAGCTACTTCTGCGAGGCTACAACCCATGTCAGCAGATGACAAACTTGTCACTGGTCCCAGCAATGGTAAGATTGCCCTTACTTTTGATCCTTTTCGATAGTTGATAATGACAACAAACTGATGGGGTTTATTTGATTTCGCAGAGGAACATCTGGGAGGAGCAACCAGCTCTACCATGGCTCCCTTGTCCAAAGAGACTACAGTTCATGCTGCCGAACTTCCGCCTGTGCAGGCACCTGCTGCTTCAACGTCCATGAGAGTAGCTGCTACACTTGGTGCCATAGCTACTAACAGATTTATAATTGGTTCCTTCACCAACCTCTTCTTCAATTCATTAGGACCCTTAGTAGAAAGGGTAATGGAGAAAGAAGATGTTGGTTTCATCACTGTTAGAGGTCCAACCTCTTATCTGATCGGTGCCATCCGAAGTCAGGGTGATGAAGCTCAAGCTGCTTATCTTGAACACATACTGGATGAGCTGGAGGAATCAGTTAAGATCTACAAAGATCTTAATCGGGGGGAGGTAGAGCCCTTGGTACATGCTGAATTTGAGAGGATGTCTCGAGAGGCTGCAGTTACGAGAGCTGATTTCCAGGTTTTCTTGGACATTTTCGCTACCAAG
This sequence comes from Iris pallida, assembly GCA_029216955.1. NCBI lineage: Eukaryota > Viridiplantae > Streptophyta > Magnoliopsida > Asparagales > Iridaceae > Iris > Iris pallida. The sequence continues at coordinate 6,160,249 of JANAVB010014799.1, forward strand.
TCTTCAGAGTATAACTCCCAGATGGAAATAATAGCATCTGTTGCTGGGGAGAAGGAAAAGAAAGTTGCTGAGCTGAAAGCAGAGTTCGATCGACTTCAAGAAGAGTTGAGAATTGTTCAACTTGCTCTGGAAGAAGAGACCGTTCAACATCAAGCTGCAGTCCAGCAACTGGACATTCTGACCCACGAAAGAAATGAGTATGTCAGGACTCATCAAGCTGAAATCTCCCGCCGACTAGTAACCTTGCCGACTTTTGATGATAAATCTGGAATAGAGGAAGCTAGAAGGCGGGTGCTGGATTCTCGGGAGGAGCGACTTCAAACTTTAAAGCAGCAGATGGCTAGTTTGATGACCCCACCAGCTGAATAGGAAAATTTTTTGTATCTTCTGTTTTGTGACATGTCTTTTTGTGATGCCTTTTAATTTTGATCAATAAAAAGACATTCGCTTTGTGGCTCTATTATTTATTGCATATCTTATTCGGATATAAATAATAGCGATAGAAAATATATTCAGAGGTCCGGAACATGATATATTTCTTGATTTAGAAAATAATTATATTCATTATATATGCTCAGAGGTAATGTGGACATGGCAGAATATAATTTGTTGAATATCATTATTTCAGTAGACAACTTAATCAAAGGTAACAAATACATGACAAGTTGCTGATATGAATGAACGGATGAATCGTCAAAATGCATGAACGAAATGAATCGTTGGAATGAACGGATGAACCGTCAGAGGAATTGAATGAACGGGTGATCCGTCGGATGAATGGATGAACGGGTGAACCGTCGGATGAATGGATGAACGGATGAACCGTCAGATGAATGGATGAACGAGTGAACCGTCGGATGAATATAGTGAACGGGCGAACCGTCGGATGAATGTAGTGAACGGACGAACCGTCGGATTAATGTAATGAACGGACGAACCGTCAGATAAATGTAATGAACGGACGAACCGTCCGATGAATGTAATGAACGGGTGAACCGTCGGATGAATGTAATGAACGGGTGAACCGTCGGATGAATGTAGTGAACGGGCGAACCGTCGGATGAATGTAATGAACGGGTGAACCGTCGGATGAATGTAATGAACGGGTGGGCGAACCATCGAATGAATGTAATGAACGGGCGAACCGTTGCGAAGAACGCATCGCTTCGTTGTTTCACGAATCTCTGTCTATAAATAGAACAGAAAATTAGATGGAATGATCACTTTCACTTTTCAACATAAAGATGTCGTCTGGAGATGCATTCAAGAAGACAGAGGTCGCCCCGAAGGTTGAAGCGGGCACTGAGGAACGTCCAATCGAGATGACCCAGCCAAAGCAGACAGAGGCGGGCGAAGGTTCGTCTGCACCCAAGCCGCCGCGGGATATCTTGGACTTCCTACTTGAACCAGGGAAGACTGAAGAAGAAGAGGCCATGAGGATGGCTGCTTGCAAGTTTCTGGTGGGTTCGAGCAAGGATGTTCTCGGCTCTTTTGCCGATTACATTTTTAAAAAGGACGACAGTAGTCCTCGTCCTGCCTTCAAGAAGGACGATAGTGATTCTCATCCCTGACATCTTGTAACACCATTTATGATGAAATAAAATAAAATTTTATTTATGAACTGTTTTGTCATATTTACAAGAAATTTTTTTTACATTCATACATAGTACTTTTTAAGGAATTTGTCATTGATAGGCATCATTGCAACTCGACCGTCCAACTCTGTAAGTTAATAGGCTCCATTTGAGAAGACTTTGCTCACGATATATGGACCTTCCCACTTCGCGTCGAATTTGCCTTTGCTCATATGAGTCATGGTCATAGGACGTCTGACGGTTAGAACCAGTTCTCCTTTCTGAAAAGCCCTGACCTTAACTTTGCGATTGAAAGCTTTTGAGATTCGGGCTTGATATAACTCAATATGCTGTTGAGCCAATAACCTTTTCTCGTCGAGCGCTTCTAATTCTTGAAGTCGAAGAAGGTCGTTGTTCTCTGTAGTGAGCTCGTTGGCAATGACAATCCGCAAGGATGGGATCTGAAGTTCCAAAGGTAGAACTGCTTCACAACCATACACAAGAGAAAAAGGTGTACAGCCTGTAGGGTTACGGACCGTAGTACGGTAGGCCCATAGACATTCCCCGAGTTTCTCACTCCAATTCCGTTTGTTAGTAGATACAAACTTCTTAAGGAGTTTGATAATAGTCTTGTTAAATGCTTCAGCTAAACCATTAGCAGCAGAATTGTAAGCCGTCGAAGCGACATTGTCAATCCGATGATCGTCACAAAACCTGGTGAACTTTTGACTGATGAACCGAGGTTCATTGTCGTGAATGATCCTTCGAGGTACACCAAACCTATAGATGACATGGTGTTTGACGAAGTTGATGATGCTGCTGGTTTTGACTTCAGCCAGAGGTATAGCTTCAGCCCATTTGGAGAAGTAGTCGGTTATTGCTAGTATGAACCGATGTCCTCTAGAAGGAGGGTTGATAGGACCTATAATATCCATGTCCCAGGCTTCGAAAGGCCAGGAAGCAGCAGTTGGATGAAGGAATTCCGACGGTTGATGGATGAAATCTGCATGGATTTGACAAGCTCGACATTTTCTTGCATATTCGATGGCATCAGATACCATAGAGGGCCAATAGTAACCCATGCGTCGGATACGATCTTGTAGTTTAGGACCGGGTTGATGTGCTCCGCAAACACCATCGTGAGCTGCAAGCAATACTTGCTTCGCTTCATCACCAGCAAGACAGCGTAAGAGAAGACCGTCATAAGTCCGTCGATAGAGGGTCTTGGTAGTCTGGTTGTAGTATAATCGAAGAGATCGCCGACGAATACTCGTAACTTCTTACGAATACTCATAACTTCTTTAGGATCTTCAGGGAGTATATCGTGAACCACGAAATCGATGAAGGGAGCTCTCCAATCTTCACTGATAACATTGGCTTCAATAAGATTACTGAACTCAATGTTACGATTGTTTTCGATGCAGAACAATTCCCGATTAGAGACAACCACCACCTGCTGTCTTTTGATAGGGATGGCTAAGACTGCTGCAAGATTGGCCAAAGCATCTGCCTCAGTATTGCAAGCTCGGCGGACATATTCGATGAAGAAGGCTTTGAAAGATGTAGCCATGCTGATTGCCGCTTCATGATAAGGCACTAGATCTTGATGACGAACTTCATAGGTTCCTCTAACCTGGTTAACAACCAGCTTGGAGTCGCCATAGGCTTCAAGATATTCGACGTCTAGTTGCTTAGCTAATTGAAGGCCAATGAGTAGAGCATTGTATTCTGCTACGTTGTTGGAGCAAGGTTCATCTAGGGAGTAGGCTCTTTGAATAGTTGACCCGTCTGGAGAAACAAGAACAACCCCAACTCCTGCGACAATGGCACCATTCGGTCCGATCTTGGATGCACCGTCGAAGAACAGACGCCAAGTAGAAAATTCTTCGGAGATCATATTTGATTCCAATGTCTCGTCTGGAATTTCGTCATAAAGCTTAGATGTCTCCGGAACATGATGAGCTGCTAAAAAGTCAGCCAGTGCTTAACCCTTAACAGGCTTTTGTGGAACATAAACCATGTCGTATTGGGCTAGCAGAATGGTCCATGTAGCCAGTCGAAAATTGAGTGTGCTAGGCTTCTTCATCAGTACCCGAAGAGGATTAACTCGGGATATGACATGAATAGTTTGGCCAATGATGTAATGTCTCGTCTTTTGAACAGCAAACATAAGAGCTAAGCATTCTTTTTCGACCGGACTATAACGGTGTTCGGCACCAATCATAGTACGACTAAGATAGTAGATGGCATGTTCATGACCTTCTTTGTTCTTTTGGGCAAGTAAAGCTCCCAATGAATGATCCATAGCACAGACATACATTAAGAATGGTATGCCGGAGATCGGTGGCACCAAGACTGGTGGGTTTATGAGATATCGCTTTATGTCATCGAATGGTTGTTGACATTCTTGGGTCCAAATGAAAGATACACCATTCTTCATTAGCTGAGTAAATGGTCTGCAACGTCCAGACAGATTCGAAATGAACCTCCTGATGTACGCAAGTCGACCTTGGAATCTTCGTAGCTCTTTTAGGTTGCGTGGAGGACGCATCTCTTGAATGGCTTTGATCTTCTCGGGATCCACGTGTATACCTTTAGAGGTAATGACGAAGCCGAGAAATTTGCCACTAGAGACACCCAAGAATGACTTGGTGGGATTCATTTTGAGTTGATGTTGGCGCATCAGATTGAAGATTGTTCTTAAGTCTTGGATGTAATCTTCCTTTAGACGACTCTTGACGGCAATATCGTCGACATAACATTCAACAGTCTTACGAAGATGATCTCGAAAGATGGTACTCATAGCTCGTTGGTAAGTTGCACCCGCGTTCTTGAGACCAAATAGCATCACGGTATAGCAATAGACTCCGCGAGGAGTACGGAAAGAAGTGTATTTTTCATCTTCAGGATTCATCCGAATCTGATTGTATCCAGAGAATCCATCCATGAAGGATATTCGCTCGAACCCACAAGTATTGTCGATCATGACATCTGTGATAGGGAGAGGAAACTCATCTTTTGGACAAGCTTCATTAAGATCCCGGAAGTCGATGCAAACTCGAACTTTAGCAGTTTTCTTCAAGACTGGGACAACATTGGCTATCCAATCTGGATGTTGTTCTTCTCGAATAAAGCCACAAGCTATAAGCTTTTTAACTTCATCATCAATAGCGTCCATCATTTCTGGCTTGAATCGCCTTTGATGTTGTTTGACTGGCTTTGCATTAGGCAAGATATTCAATTTGTGAGTAGCAACTTTGGGATCTAAACCTGGCATGTCTTCATAACTCCAAGCAAAGACAACAATATATTCTCGAATAAGAAGAATTAATTCTTGCTTATTTGCCTCTGGAAGGTTCTTGCTGATGAATATTGGACGAGGCGACCCGCTTTCTCCTACGTCAATTTGAACTAATTGATCTTCCGTAGGAGGTTCTCGTTGTTCGAATCGGAGTTCCCATTGGATATCCATTCGTTGAGCCCAAGGATCTGTTTCAGGACTTTCTTCAATATCTTCGTCATAGTCTTCTGGAAGTTCGACGGAGACCATGTTAGAAGATACGATCAGCCGATGAACCTGACCAATGCTGGTGTCAGAGTCCCATGATCTGGAATCAGAAGAGTTAGAGCGCTCCTCACTATCGGATTCGGAGACTTCCGGAGATAATACCGGAGGTGAAGCATATCCGAGACCTCTTTTTGTCCTGCTGTAGTACATCTCTGATTTTCCTTTCGGAACAACCGTACGGATAGGAGTTCTTCTACCCTTACCGTAGTTGAGGCCATTCTTGAAGTCATAACCCATCTTTCGGATGATGTCTTTTGATTGTTGACTATTGTCACGCCCCAGAACCAGAATACTGGAGAGCGGGGGCAGACATAGCCAGCTACGTATATGAAATTGGATCCATCTCGCTATACGGTCACGGCTGTCTAGATACATGAGGGTTTACTACAAGCCAACAGTTCTCCTAAGGTCATGAACAAGCCTAGTGTCTCAATCACAAGCAAATAAGTAAATGTTACAAGATGTATGATCATTAAATATACAATAATAAGGCGTTCCAAATATTACATATTCAGCTGATCATGAAGCTAGTCGTTACAAAATGTTAGGACTAGTCATACATGATCAACCCTAGGATTTGTCAATCATGTTTCAGCCCGTAGGCAGACAGTAAGTAAAGTGCAATCGAGCTAAACAGGTGCTCGTCGGCTAAACGCCTCAAAAGAATATTTTTACAATAGAGTGGGAGAGCCAAAAATAACCCACTCGTTGCCAGGGTTCCGTTTAGTGGCCACCATATGGCTGGAAGGTCGGTAGATCCTCTGGAGCTGCTCCGAAATCTGGCCACACAAAACCAGCTGGGTCAGACCCCAGAAAGAGCAAGTGCCACAAAGGAAAGCTTCACTTAGGAACTAAAACCAGCAATCAGCACAAGAGTATAAATAAGATAAAAACTGAAAATAAAGAAAATACATCAGGATGATATACGACGAGATAACCATGGGACTATTCAGATAACCAGGTTACAACCCGTAAACCAAACAAGGACCGGGGTTGTAACCCTTCGTCTGAACAGAACTTGGATTCTCACCATTTATCGATAAAATAAATACAGGCATTCCGGTCATGCAGTAACATGGAACAAGATCAGGACCAGACTAGACTGGTTAGACTCCATCCAATCATTTCACGGCCAAGCAAGAATTACGGCTTGATACTTTAACTAACTAGGGTTGTCACAAGCCTAATTACTAACAAGATGCAGTGAGATTATTCCACAGCCACAAGCTGTGAGACCCGTCCCACTGTATCGGTATTTTATACGGATACGTATTTATTTGAGTGGTATTTCGTATTTCTCGATTTTTGTGATGTTTTAATATTTTCCGAAATGTTGGATTTTCATGACTTGGTTTAACTTGGACTTGGTTTTATTTGGTTCGGTTCCACTTGGACTTGGTTTGGTTTATTGGTTCCTTATGAGGTGGATGGTTTAGATTTAGTGGAGATGAATGAATGGTGGAGATTGCTTGGGCTTGTTATATAAGCCACCTACCACTCTCTCTCCTCCATTAATTTTATTTCCATCTTCATCTTCTTCCTCCAGCCCAAGGCAAGTACATCTTGCCGAATGTTGGACGATTTCAATTTCGTTTGTTCCATTCTCTTTATTGTTACATTCTAAGCATGTTTAGAACTTGGAATTTTCTAATTTGATGGCTAGATTGTTGTAGATCTAGTTTTGTGGTATTTTCGATTTTCATGGGTTTTGACCTGTCAAACTTGTATATTTTTGATAACTGATGGTTCCATGTTGGAGAGAATTTCATTTTACCCAAATTTGACCCATGGAAGTCTGGATTTGGGGTTCCCATTGTAGTTTGGTGGAGCATGGAGGCCATGGTATTTTCCACGGACATAGATTCTGTGGGAAGCCATTGTTTGTATTTTTTTTAAATTGCATGCTTGCTAGTATTTTTGGAACCGCATGCATGAAATTTTGTGTTGAGCCGCATATGGCCAACTGCTTGCATGGCCAGTCAAATAATAATATTTTATGGCCGCATGATTGCTTGCATGAATATTTAATTTGAGCCGCATGGCCTCTCCACTTTATTTTGGCCGCATGGCCTTACATTATTTTATTGCATGGCATAAAATTCCAATTGCTGGCCGCATGAGGCACTTTATTGTAGCCGCATGAGCATCATTTGCATGCATTAAATAATGCATGGCATCAAATCATGCATGGCATTAGTTAATGCATTTAAGTATTTGCTTAAGGCATCAGTTAATGCATTAATTCATGCATGGCATTAGTTAAAGTGCTACATGAATTAATTGCTTAAGCCATTTCATGTATTAAATAAATGAGAATTCCTTAAGTGGCCGCATGTATAGTTTTGGTCCTATACTTGCATGCATTTGCATGGGAGGGGGGCATTTAAGCAACTACTTGTTTGCTGGATGCTTGTATGCATGGGATTAATTAATTAATGGTTGCTTGGCCGCATGGCCCAATAACTTGTTGAGCCGCATAAGCTCCAATGCAATAGCTTTATTGCATGGCCATTAGCAATTGCTTGCTTGCATAGCCGCATGCATTTGCATTAGCATGAATTGCTTGCAGGCATTTGCATGCGATTCCTTAGCAATAATTGTTTGGCCGCATGCTATTTTAAGTAGTGGCTTGGCCATTATTTTATTGCTTGGTTTTTACAAAGTAATCCTGGCCGCATGGCCAGTAGCCTTGACAGGGCCGCATGACTTTAATATTTTGCATGGCTTTAATATTTTGCATTGGGGCCGCATGAAAGTTTGCTCTGACCTTAATTCTTCGGCCGCATGGCCTATGTAAAATCCTGGCCGCATGCAACCACAGTTGCTGGCCGCATGAAGCATAAAGTTGCTGGCTTGCATTTATTTTGGAGCCGCATGGCCTCCCACCAATTCTTTGGCCGTATGGCCATATGTACTGGCATGGCTTATTATATACATGTAATTATTGCTTCACGTGGATCATTAATTGAATGGTTCACGTGAACCTTTTCTTATTGCATTAATTGTGGGAGGGTCCCACATAGCTTCTTTTAGTTGACTTGCTTGCTGAAGTGGGAGCTTGCATTTAATGAGGGTCCCACTATCTTGTGTCTTATTTGATTTTTATGGCCTATTTATTGTTTCCTGGCCGCATGGATGGTTTCCCACTTTTGGACCGCATGGGTCCCACTTTGATTGTTTAAGTGTTTTATTCGCCTGAATTGTGGTCAGAATTTCTTCCACTCTTGGCCGCATGCACAATTTTATGCTAGCCGCATATGGCTTGCTGGCCTTAAATGTTTGACTGATTTCATTTAAATAATTTTGGAGCCGCATGGGTGGCCTCCCACTCTCTTTAGCCGCATATATGTTTTCCCACTTTTGGACCGCATGGGTCCCACTTTGATTGTTTAAATGTTTTATTTGTCTAAATTGTGGTCAGAATTTCTTTCCACTCCCAACATGAAAAATTGTAGAGTTTCTCCTTGACTTCAAGAATATATATATTATAAATATATTATTATTTAATTGTGCAAGTTTCTTCCTTCTTTGATAAATGACTCGACACGACAGTGACCCGTGGTGGTGCACTCTTGACAGTGAACTCGACATGATATTCTTGACATGATAACTTGAAATGATAGATAAGAATGACTTGATAGTGGCCTGTCGTGGCGCACTCTTGATAAGTAATAATGATAATGATAGTGGCCCGTCGTGGCGCACTCCTGACAAAGATTAATTAGTATCCTGACACCGTGGGTGTTTGTATTGAATGTGCTTGTATAAGCTACCGTCTAGTCTTGCATCATGTCTAGGACATGAATTCCTGATTTTCCACGGTCAGGGATTCATACTGAATCTGGCTAGGTTAATGACTAGATTGATCAAGTAGTTCATGGAGAGACTTTCCCAGTTACCTGTTGCCCCTTTGATCCCGGCCTTATATATAAATATATACATGGGATTTGTTGCTATCCGTCGAGATGAGCGCACTTCCAGCCCGCCGTCGAGTGTGGTACCTTAGGACACATGTATCTTACTACAGTGTGTCTGCTATATCATGCTATCTTTTCCTTTTCTTTGCTGGGGTCACTCAGGTAGCAGCAGGCGGGTAACTGGACTTGGAAGAATCTCGTTGCATATTGCTAGTAACTAGGCTTGTGATAACCCTAGTTAGTTAATGTAGAAAGCCGTAGGCAATGATTGGCCGTGATTGATTGGATGGAGTCTACTCAGTGCAAGTCTTGTCTTGATCATGTACAAGATTGTTACATGACCAGATTTCTTATTTTATCTTGCCGATAAATGGTGGGAGAAACCAAGTTCAGCTCAGACGAAGGGTTACAACCCCGGTCCTTGTTTGGTTTACGGGTTGTAACCTGGTTATCTGAATAGTCCCATGGTTATCCTATCGTATATCACCTTCCCAGTTCTATTTATTTAACATGTTCTCCAGTTTACTTTATGCTCAATGATGCTTTACTTACAGTCTCTCTATGTCCGGGGTAAGTGCATTGGTACTGTACAAATCCCGATCCTCCTTTACTTATTTGCTTGTTGATTGCTAATGATTGCTGGTTTTAGTTCATAGTTCGGCCTCCTTTGTGGTACTTGCTATTTGGGGTCTGACCCCACTGGTTTTGCATGGCCAGGTTCTGATAGAAGAGCCCGAAGGATCTACCGCACCATCTACTCGACGGTGACCAGCCGGAGCACCAGAGTGCCTCAGTGGGTTTCTTCTTCATCCTCCCACTGATATGTAAATTCTCCTCTGTAACGTTTAGCCCCGAGCACGTGTTTAGCTCGTGTTTTGGTATTTTCCTTGACATTGTAGCCTACGGGCATAAACATGATATGTGTATTCTAGACTATAGCTAGTCCTTATCATGTACGACTAATACTCTAGCTAGTCATCAGCTTTGTGGTACTAGCTTCATGATCATTCATGTATATATGGTTCGGGACGCCTTACTATTGTATGTATGATGATCGTACTCTTTGCTCTTGTATAATGGCCTGGGATTGAGATACCTAGGATTGTTAAACCTTAGGATTGACTGATGGCTTGTAGAGTAACCCCCATGTCTTGACAGCTTATACGTGATTTCAGAGTATTAACGTACTTTGGGATTGCGTAGCTGGCTGTGTCCGCCTCCGTCCAGTATTCTGGTTCTGGGGCGTGACACAAGCCTTGCAGACCATCCAGGTTACCCGGGTTAAAAGATTTAGAGTTGAATTCAGGTGGGTACATCGTCCAGGAAACGAATGTACCCTTAGGTAGCTTGAAGGGTGCAACACATGACAGTGTGCTGGAAATGTGCCCTACTCGACGGCAGGCTACAGATCCCAAGGCGTGCCCAGGTAACGGGATTGCCTGTAGCTGGGAAATCTCTTCATGACTAATGTATTAATCTAGTTATTAGCCTTAGTCCATTTCAGTAGGTACTCCTGATCGTGGTACTCAGGAGTCCCCTCCTAGGCATGATGCAAGACAGGACTGGATTATTTGTACAAGCACAATCGCCCACGGTGTCCAGGACATTTATACAGGTCATGTCATGTCAGGTAGCCGTCGCAACAGCTTATCAATATATATCATGTCAGGTTTATCATGTCAAGTGTACGGGTCAAGAGTGCGCCACGACGGGCCACTATCAGGTCATGTCAGGTTTACTTGCCACACCATGTCATGTACAATTGTCATTTCAATCATATCAATCAAATGTGCCCCGTTGTTCGTCCACGGGGTGCGCGAGAAAGGAACACTGTCGCTATCGACTCGGTCGGGACCGATAGGTCGGGATCAATCGAATCGATTGAACGGGAACGATTGAATTAAGATCCATTCCCCGTTATGGAATGGCTTCTTCGGAACCAAGTCCCATATTCAGCGGGCTGCGCCTCAAGGATTGACTCTGCGGCTGAGTCGGGAGAGACCTCCCGTTGCTCTGCTTTTTACGCCGCTTGCGTTGGTTTTGGCTTTGTTTTCTGAATGCGTTTTCGTGAATGTTTTCGATGGTTTTCATGGCTTACGTTTCGAACTTCGCATTCATATCGAATTTCCTTGAATAACACAGTGTTCTAATCGGTTGCTTGTGCGATTTCAGGTGATCGCGTAGGCAACGTCTAGCGCGGCCAACCAGTTTCTCGCCTCAAGTAAATACTAAGGTGAGTGGCTGACCTCCTTCGTCTCGACCCTCTATTTCAAATGAGAACTCGGGTAATGTTACTAAAATTGAATGATTCGCTTGCAGAATACAAGTCTTGTATGTTAGAAGTGAAAAAGAAATGTGTTGTGTTGAAAAGAGAGAATTAATTCAGGCCTGCAAAACGACCAAGTAAATGAATTGATCACATAACAAGCCCCAACGGTATCCTAAAATACACCATGTTAACCTATCATGGACTTGGACAACTTGTCGACAAGGGGAATGGTTTCTTCGAGCGGCAACCCGGGGCCACGGGACCGACTCGGCCTAGGAAGAAACAGGTTATAGCCGAGCTGGGTAATAGGCAATCGGTAAGACGGGGACTTGCATCGGGGCTCGCTACTTGCGTTGTAAGGGTCCCGTATTACCAGGCTATGTCCAAGATGGCTGGTTAAGGCCAAATGACCTCCATATCAAACACTGGATATAAATTGTTAACAACTAACATGGTAAGTTTTATGTCGCATGGCGTGCTCCGCCGGAAGAAACCGTGGTGTAACTTAATGTTTCTTATGAAAATATCTAGGATGGCTAGAAAGACCACTAAAAGCAAGTTGTATGATTTTATCAAATTCTTGAACCAAATGAGAGCCTGGAAATTAATTAGCCACTCGCCGGTACATGTTGATTGTACTGATCCACGCTCTCTCTACAGGTGCGATAGATCGGGAGGAGCGTGCTACGTGAAGGGAGGCAACGCTCGTGTGTTTTGAAGCTTCGTCCGTGCATCGAAGCTTGGATCAAACTTTTGAAGACTCCGCTGTTGAAGATCGAAGACAGATGGAGCGACTTTCCATCATCCCAGGTGATTTTGTAATTTTGGTTGTATAATCAAGGGATGAATGTATGGAATGGCTATCTCGTCGACGTTCATTTTATAATGGAGTCAGTTTGTAAAAAGCCCGCGCGGCGCCTTTGTATCGAGTCTGTAAAATAATGTTCATTATCAATAAAGATTAAATTTCCTTCTCTATAATGTGTGTTCAATTTACTCTGCGCATTCTCTTGTTGTGTTTCGGATAACCTTATGACTATGCCTTGTGCGAGCGCAATTTAGGCTTGCACGGCATCACGCCCGGGGGACGACTATCGATTCTACGGAATCGGGACGTGACATAATACAAGGGAGTCCGTAATAAGTTTTGTTACTAATGCATTTTTACCTTCAAAATCCCAGAAGGTGCGGCGGTGAATGTGGCGAACGAAGAAAGTGCTTCGAGCGGCTCGAGTAGCTCGAGGCCCGGACCCTCTAACGATGCCATGGAACGGATGTTGCGCATGCTGGAAGCGCAACAACAACAAGCTCAGGAGAATCAACGCCTGAATGAGCAACATCGACGGGAGACTGAGGCACATCGACGGGAGGTAGAGGCACGCCAGACCCAGTTCGAGGCCCGATTCGATGCACAATTCAAGTTGCAGCAGAAGCAGCTTGATACTCTTCAGCAAATTGTTCAGACAGTGGTGGCCAACAACAACAACTCCGCGACAACTCCTGCCGTGACCGAGCCTGCGGCCAGACAAAGTGAAATCGAACCGGAGGTACCCGAGCTTATGCCTGCGGCACCGAGAAGTTCCAACTTCGACGTGTCAAAATTCACAAAGAGCTTCCGTACTTCCTTTTGCGGTACTGAAGACCCTTCGTTGGCGATCGATTGGCTGGAGGAGTTAGAGGACCGGTTCGAGCTTCTGGGTGTCGATGAGTCCAAGAAAGTCGCATGCGCTCAACTTCTACTCCGATTGAACGCGCACGACTGGTGGGCCGTGCAAAAGCGAGCAATCAGACGCGACAACGAGACAGCGGCAATATCTTGGGCCACCTTCCGAGAGGCGTTCGAGATCGAGTACCTTCCCGATGCCATTCGACAAGAGAAGGAGAATGAATTCATGCAGCTAAAGCAAGGGAATATGACGGTGCGGCAGTATGCAGCAGAGTTCAACAAGTTAGCCAAGTTTGCTGGACAATACCTGCCTTCCATGGCGAGTCGTGCACGACGGTTCGAAGTGGGCCTACGGCCATCTATTTCCGCCCATGTGTCTGTTCCAAAATACCCAACGATGGGGGAGTCTCTCAACCACGCCCTCCGCCTTGAAAGCCAATACCCTCCAGGTGCTGCCGGCGCTGTGCATACCTACAATCACAAACGCCCTAGCCACGCGGGAGGAAACAACATGACCAAGCGTCCGAACAATGGGCCCCAAGGCGGATATCAAGGGCGTAACCCACAATACTGCAACCGATGTCACCGTCACGGTCACACGATCGACAACTGTCCGATACCAGAGGATGGACGCTGGAACTGTGGCAAGAGGGGCCACTTTCGTGCTGATTGTCCAACCAAAAGGCCGAACCCAACGGCGCCCCAACAACACCGTCCAATGGCGCCCCAACAACACCGTCCAGGGAATCAAGTTCCAGCGCCTCGAGCCCATCAACCTGCACCGCCAAATGGCCAAGACCGTCGCCCCAATGCCCAGGGCCGCGTCTACGCCATGACTCGAGATGAAGTGCATGCATCAGATACGGTCGTGACAGGTATACTAAATTTCAATAATGTGCCTGCTCGTGTACTATTTGATTCAGGTGCTTCACATAGTTTTATATCGGCGGACTTTGCCGCCGAGCACAAATTTCCTGTAATATCATTAGATCTCGACCTTAGCGTAAGCACACCTTCGGGCACACCAATACTCACAAACTTAGCCTGCGCCGACGGGATTATCTGTATCGGCGGTCAAAAGATCGGTCTTGACGTGATAGTTCTAGATATGAAGGACTTTGACATCATTCTGGGAATGGATTGGCTCGGGCCGTGCAACGCAACCATAGACTGCGCCGGAAAGACGGTCACCTTCCGCATACCAGGAGTGCCTGAATTCTGCTTTTCGTGTGGTGAGGCGTCGTTGACCTGCATGCTGATCTCGGCGATTTCTGCTCGGAGGATGCTGCATTCTGGGTGCGAAGGCTATTTGGCGTCCGTCCGAGACATGCGACAGGATGGTGCAAACGCGGGTCAGACCGACGTTGTGGCAGAATTCCCCGATGTGTTCCCGGACGAGCTACCCGGCATGCCCCCCGACAGAGAAATCGAGTTCAGCATCGATACATTCCCCGATACCCGACCAATTTCCAAGGCCCCGTACAGAATGGCCCCCGCCGAGCTGAAGGAACTCAAGGTCCAGTTACAAGAGTTACTCGACAGAGGATTTATTCGGCCTAGTGTGTCACCGTGGGGAGCGCCCGTGTTGTTCGTGAAGAAGAAGGATGGGTCCATGCGTCTGTGCGTCGATTACCGAGAGTTGAACAAGGCCACCATCCGGAACAAGTACCCATTGCCCCGCATAGACGACTTATTCGATCAACTGCAAGGCGCCTCGGTATTTTCGAAGATTGATCTCCGCTCAGGCTATCACCAACTCAAGATCAAGTCAGACGACGTGCAAAAGTCCGCCTTTCGCACTCGATACGGCCACTACGAGTTCCTGGTGATGCCATTTGGCCTGACGAACGCTCCTGCCGCCTTCATGGATCTGATGAATCGGGTATTTCGACCCTTCCTTGATAAATTTGTGGTAGTCTTTATTGATGATATTCTCGTCTACTCGAAGGACAGGGCGCAGCATGCAGAACATCTACGGGCCGTGCTCCAGACACTTCGAGAACATGAGTTGTACGCGAAGCAGAGTAAGTGCGAATTTTGGCTAAGCAGCGTATCCTTTCTTGGTCACATCATTTCGTCCGAAGGCATTGCAGTCGACCCGAAGAAAGTGGAAGCTGTTGCTGATTGGAAGCGGCCTGCGTCTACTAGTGAGATTCGAAGCTTTCTTGGTTTGGCGGGATACTATCGACGCTTCGTGAAAGACTTCGCGAAGATTGCATCGCCACTGACTCGCCTCACTCAAAAGGGAGTCGCGTATGAGTGGTCGGATGACTGTGAAGCTTCATTCCAGGAGCTAAAACAGCGACTGATTTCGGCACCTATACTCGCACTTCCAGATGGGCCAGAGGGTTTTCAGATATTCAGCGATGCTTCAGGCCAGGGCTTGGGATGTGTGCTCATGCAGCGAAACAAGGTGATATCCTTCGCCTCCAGACAGTTAAAGCCGCACGAGAAGAACTATCCTACGCACGACTTGGAGTTAGCGGCGATTGTGTTCGCGTTGAAATTGTGGCGTCACTATCTATATGGTGTGGCGTGCGCGATCTATACCGACCATAAGAGCCTCAAGTATCTCTTCACTCAGAAGGAATTGAACTTGCGACAGAGACGCTGGCTCGAACTGATCAAAGACTATGACTTGACGATCGACTACACTCCGGGCAAGGGAAATGTTGTGGCGGACGCTCTGAGTCGAAAATATCTTGCCTCGCTGTCCATCAACCGCAGACTACTACAAGATCTAGAAGAAATGGACATCGATCTCCGGGTTCGATTCAGGGATGTACGGTTAGCGCAGCTGCAGTTAGAGCCGAATTTGCTGGAAAAGATCATGGCTGCTCAGAAGGATGATCCGTACCTGAAGAAAATGCGCGAGCGGATTTCGACAGGTAGTGCGACCGACTTTGCGGAAGACAAGACCGGCGTGCTGAGATTGAATGGCCGACTATGTGTTCCGGATGATTCAGAACTGCGAAAGGAGATAATGTCGAAGGCGCATTGTGCGAAATATACCTTGCATCCAGGCAGTACCAAGATGTATAAGGACCTCCGCACGACCTTCTGGTGGCACGGGATGAAGAGAGATGTGGCGCTCTTCGTGTCGCAATGCATGGCCTGTCAGCAGGTGAAAGCTGAGCATCAGCGACCGGGCGGGGAGATGCAGAACCTCGCTATTCCCGAGTGGAAGTGGGATCACGTCACTATGGATTTTATTGTTGGCCTGCCGAAGACACCACGGGGGAACGACGCCATCTGGGTCATTGTCGATCGATTAACCAAGTCAGCGCACTTTATCGCCATCAAAGTTACTTGGAGCGTTGATCGCCTGGCGCAGATTCATCTTGACGAGATAATACGGCTGCACGGAGTTCCAGTATCCATCGTCTCTGATCGGGATTCACGGTTCATGTCGCAATTCTAGAGTAGCCTTCAGTCGACACTGGGTACCAAGTTGCAGTTCAGCTCAGCTTACCATCCTCAGACCGACGGCCAAACGGAGCGCGTTAATCAGATTCTCGAAGACATGCTACGGCTCTGCGCAATTGACTTCAAATTAAGCTGGGACGTCCACCTACCGCTGGCGGAATTTGCATACAACAATAGCTACCAATCCAGCATCCAAATGGCGCCGTATGAAGCTTTGTACGGCCGGAAGTGCAGATCGCCCATTTGCTGGGATGAAGTCGGGGAACGGCAGATACTCGGCCCGGAGCTGGTGGAACAGACTGTGGAAAAGGTCAAGCTAATTCGGGAAAGACTGAAGATTGCACAGAGTCGGCAAAAGAGCTACGCCGACACCCATCGAAGACCGCTTGAGTTCCAGAGGGGCGATCACGTGTTCCTAAAGGTGTCGCCTATGCGAGGAGTTACTCGGTTCGGCGCGAAGGGGAAGCTGAGTCCGAGATTCGTTGGGCCGTTCGAAGTACTCGAGCGGGTCGCCCCAGTAGCCTATAGAATTGCCCTACCGCCGGCGCTCGAAGGTGTGCACAATGTCTTCCACGTCTCTCAGCTGCGGAAGTATGTGCACGACCCTAGCCACGTGGTGGACTTTGGCCAGCTGGAGCTAAAGTCCGACTTATCCTACGTTGAAGAGCCACTTCAAATTTTAGAACGCAAGGATAAGCTGCTTCGAAGTCGAGTGATCCCTCTTGTTCGCGTACTCTGGAGGAACCATACGGCGGAAGAGTCGACATGGGAACTCGAGTCAGAGATGAAAGAAAAGTTTCCTTCACTATTTTCATAGAGGTAGGTTCTGTTCTTAAGTTTCGAGGACGAAACTTTTTCTTTGTTGGTTATGGTGTAGTGCCCCGTCCCTACATCGTGCCCCGTTGTTCGTCCACGGGGTGCGCGAGATAGGAACACTGTCGCTATCGACTCGGTCGGGACCGATAGGTCGGGATCGATCGAATCGATTGAACGGGAACGGTTGAATTAAGATCCATTCCCCGTTATGGAATGGCTTCTTCGGAACCAAGTCCCATATTCAGCGGGCTGCGCCTCAAGGATTGACTCTGCGGCTGAGTCGGGAGAGACCTCCCGTTGCTCTGCTTTTCACGCCGCTTGCGTTGGTTTTGGCTTTGTTTTCTGAATGCGTTTTCGTGAATGTTTTCGATGGTTTTCATGGCTTACGTTTCGAACTTCGCATTCATATCGAATTTTCTTGAATAACACAGTGTTCTAATCGGTTGCTTGTGCGATTTCAGGTGATCGCGTAGGCAACGTCTAGCGCGGCCAACCAGTTTCTCGCCTCAAGTAAATACTAAGGTGAGTGGCTGACCTCCTTCGTCTCGACCCTCTATTTCAAATGAGAACTCGGGTAATGTTACTAAAATTGAATGATTCGCTTGCAGAATACAAGTCTTGTATGTTAGAAGTGAAAAAGAAATGTGTTGTGTTGAAAAGAGATAGAATTAATTCAGGCCTGCAAAACGACCAAGTAAATGAATTGATCACATAACAAGCCCCAACGGTATCCTAAAATACACCATGTTAACCTATCATGGACTTGGACAACTTGTCGACAAGGGGGATGGTTTCTTCGAGCGGCAACCCGGGGCCACGGGACCGACTCGGCCTAGGAAGAAACAGGTTATAGCCGAGCTGGGTAATAGGCAATCGGTAAGACGGGGACTTGCATCGGGGCTCGCTACTTGCGTTGTAAGGGTCCCGTATTACCAGGCTATGTCCAAGATGGCTGGTTAAGGCCAAATGACCTCCATATCAAACACTGGATATAAATTGTTAACAACTAACATGGTAAGTTTTATGTCGCATGGCGCGCTCCGCCGGAAGAAACCGTGGTGTAACTTAATGCTTCTTATGAAAATATCTAGGATGGTTAGAAAGACCACTAAAAGCAAGTTGTATGATTTTATCAAATTCTTGAACCAAATGAGAGTCTGGAAATTAATTAGCCACTCGCCAGTACATGTTGATTGTACTGATCCTCGCTCTCTCTACAGGTGCGATAGATCGGGAGGAGCGTGCTACGTGAAGGGAGGCAACGCTCGTGTGTTTTGAAGCTTCGTCCGTGCATCGAAGCTTGGATCAAACTTTTGAAGACTCCGCTGTTGAAGATCGAAGACAGATGGAGCGACTTCCCACCATCCCAGGTGGTTTTTTAATTTTGGTTGTATAATCAAGGGATGAATGTATGGAATGGCTATCTCGTCGACGTTCATTTTGTAATGGAGTCAGTTTGTAAAAAGCCCGCGCGGCGCCTTTGTATCGAGTCTGTAAAATGATGTTCATTATCAATAAAGATTAAATTTTCTTCTCTATAATGTGTGTTCAATTTACTCTGCGCATTCTCTTGTTGTTGTGTTTCGGATAACCTTACGACTATGCCTTGTGCGAGCGCAATTTAGGCTTGCACGGCATCACGCCCGGGGGACGACCATCGATTCTATGGAATCGGGGCGTGACAACATGGAACCATCAAAACTCGGAAATAACAAGATTAAGTAGATCAAACCCCAAGAAATTCGAAAATAATGCAAACTTAGATCTACAAGAATCTGGCCATGGAAAGTGAAAATGTCAAGTACTAAAGTAAGTTAAAAAGCTATAAGGAAGAGAATGAGGCAATAAAATTTGAGTTCCTCCATGAAGCAAGTTGCACTTGCCTAGACCTCTCTCTCCCTCTCTCTGGTAGGTGAAGAATTAAATGGAAGAAGAAGAAGAGGTTAATGAAGAGAGAGAAAGAAGAATGGGTAATAAATACCAAAGGTGGTGGTAGGTAGGGGGTTCATCCATGGTTCATGATGAACCAAAAACAATCCCAACCGAACCAAGCCAACCCCGGGCCAAGAATAAACCGAGCCAAGAAGGAAAAACTAAGCCAGGAATTAAGCAATACAAGATAAAATACGTACACGTATTCCAAATACGTAATACGGACAACAGGCATTACAACTATAACGACGAAGTTGGAGACGTCCTGTATCGTTATTTTTGCTATCATCCGTATAGCTAAATTTTTGTTATGGTCCTTTACTAAAAAGTATTGGACTTTCGCCTCTTTTTCGAGAAGGGACAACAAAGTATGACTCATCTGGGTGTTCGAGTAAGACCTCTGTTCGAAGAGACTCTACAACTCCCATTGTAAATGACTGAAAGCTATCTAACATATCCAAATAGCACTTAGCATGATAAATGACATCAGTATACTGGAAAGGAGATGCTTTTTCATTGATTTGTACATCTGTATTTACAACAGGACCTTTAGCCTTAGCAGGCTTGGTCAGATTGATTACAAGAGGGGGAGAAGAAGAACGTGGAGGAGACTTGCTACGACGAAGGTTAATAACAAGTGGCTCAGAGGAGGTGAGCTCCCTTTTATCCTTGTTATGAGATAAATCAATAACAAGTGGCTCAAAAGAAGTGAGCTGCCTTTTATCCTTGTTACGATGTAGGTCGATAACAAGTGGCTCAGAAGAGGTGAGCTCCCTTTGATTTTGACCACCATCAGTTGGTTGCTTCTGAACTGGCAAGTGAATAACCAGTGGTTTAGAGGATTGAGGACGAGAAACACGCCCTTTGACAGGTACGATGAGAGTGTCATTGGGTCGTACCTCTTGTTCTTCTTCAGTGTCCAGAGCCAGTACTACCTTCATGAACTCATCTTTATACATGCGAGCATCGTTACAATATGCTTCAACGCCTTTGAAAGGGTAGAGATCCGCAACCTCTTTTTGAACCTCTCCATTATCATCAACGTATTTGAAACATTGATGGAGAGTTGAAGGAACAATGTTATGTTCGTGAAGGAATGGTCTCCCCAAAAGAGCATTGTAAGAGCAACCATGGTTGTCTATAATATAGAAGGTCACCTTCGTGCGAAGATTGCCAATTTGGAGTTTTAGGCGAATCTTGCCCAGAGGCTCACTTCTTCCTTGGTTGAACTCCAGGATGGTGGTGTTTGTACCAAAAAGACTATGTTCTAGGATCTTTAGTGCATCTAGCATTGTCTTCAGCATGATGCTGAGTGCTGACCCTGGATCTATCATAATACGATCGACTTTCATCGAATCGACATATCCTGTATAGTATAGAGGACGGTCATGCCTATTGTCTTCCATCAGCATATCATCTTGTGTGAAGGTAATGTTTGGAATTAATTCTAACACACTGTGACAATGGAGGCAAGAGACAGGCTCTGCTTTCGACTTCTTTAGAAGGGTTAGGCAAGTTTCTGCCTGCATTAGAGCTTCACTCAGAGTTTCTCGAGTCTCTTTGGAGAGGCGCAAGAGCTCGAAGATTGACAGCCTGGCCGGTGTATTGGCTAGTTGAGCCAAGATATCAAAGTTATATGCCTTCTCAAGTCCAGAAGGAGATGACTTCTTCAAAGGTTTGTCGAATCGGACTTGTTGTTTGCCTTTGTCAGCTGCTGTCGGTTTGGGAGGAATGGGTTCTACAACCGGTGAGGATGCAGAAGGGATACCCTCTGTAGGGACAGGTTGCACTGGAGCAGACTCAGAAGAAGAAGCAGGGTTTTCTTGAGTTTCGGGATACTCCCGTAGATAGACTTTTCCTGATCTGGTACCCAATAGGATTTCCTCTTCAACTATGGGGTCAAAAGACACCATATTGCAGATCTTTGTTCTGCCCTTGGAGCGGTCTTTTTGCTTAGAAGGAGCCTCGAAGTCAGAAACAAGATCAGGATGAATCCACATAATCTCACCGTTATCAAGGGATAAGGGGACGAGACCTTCACTCCGTGGAGGAGGGAGATTCTCGATCTCAAGAGTGGCCTTGGGGATAGGGATGACACCATGCTGTACCATATGTGGAGGGAAGTTACCGAACTGTACTGAGACCATGTTCGCGGTAACAGTCTTCTCATCTTGTTGAAGAGTGACAACACCAGCGTTGACTAGCTCTTGAATTTTGCCTTTGAGCACGTAACATGCTCGAGTGGGATGCCCAATGAACCTGTGATAAACACAATATTTGGGATGATCAGTCTTACCGACCTCGTCGGGCTTCTTCGTGTCTGGGAGTTGGAGCTTATTGCCTTTGATCAAGCAATCAAAGATGCTCACGGTGTCATTCTCGTCAAAGGAGTACTCTACTTTCGGACGAGGTTCTCTTGGTGGAGGGGCAGAAGGAGTAGGAGTAGACGTAGGTGGAGCCACATTGACAGCCAGAGATTCTTTACCCTTCAAATTGATGTTCAAAGTCTCTTTTCCCTTGCGGTTGTTCTGGCGATTATCGCTACTAGATGTAGGGTGTTCATCGCGGTCGGGGTTAGACATATGTACCCCCAACTGCTTGAACTTGTCAGCGCTAACTTCAGCTGCTTTAGCATTGACAATGAATGATGGCCAGTCTTGAAATTGAGTTGACCCCGTCCACATGCTGATAATAGGCAAAAGATTTGCCTTGGAGGTATCTATAGTAACAGCGGCCGGAGTTCCAGGAGGCATCTTTAATGCTTCTCGGCGGAATCTTTCAATGAAACTCTCAGCGGTTTCATTATGTCTTTGTTTGATCTTGTTGAGGGCCGACATGGTCATGTCGTTGATTCCCTCATAGAATCGTTCCAAGAAGATTTGTTTAAGGCCCGCGAAAGAAAGTGATACAGCCATCAGGCAAGCTTCTATACCAATCGTATGCTACACCGGCTAAACAGCCGACGAATACCCTGGTAAGAAGAGCGTCATTTGGCTGAAGTTGAACAGTCATTACCTCGAAGTGGTTAATGAATTGACTTGGAGAAGTGCTGCCGTCAAACAGCAAAATTGTGGAAATCTTGTACTTTGGAGGGAATGAGACTTCCTTCCATTCAACCGGATAGGATTGTTTGATCCCCAATCTTTGTAAATTATCCTTCTCTTTAAAGGCCTCGAACTGAGTGCGCAAGAGTTTGACAGCTTCATTAGTATCTTCCGATAATGAATAAGGAGCAGGCTGAATTACAGTGTTAGCGGGAGGAATAGCGTCTTACTACCCCCAGCTCCTGACTGACTGGGTGTGGGTTGAATTTGTACAGGGGGTATTTGAGGAGATACTACCCCCAGACCTGCATTAACAGGTAGCGACGATGCTATAATTTCTGGATTTGCAGCAGGTGCAGTCGGTGGTACTGTATGTTGGGCCACGATTATAGAATGCATACTCACGACCATTTCAGCCATGGTCTTCAGCTTATCCTCCAGTGCAGCTATTCGTTGTTCTTGATTTGCTGAACTGGAAGCATCTGGGTCTTCAGTGACAATGTATGCTGTCACTTCTCTAGGTACAGTAGAAGACACTGTCTGTTCAAAACTTTCGCTGTATGCATCATAATCAAAGAAGGAATCATCTCCTGAATGAGAAGTAGGAAGATGACCAGAAGGATCTTGGAGAAGATTCCTTTGACCGATTGTGTCTCGGCTTCGGAATCTGGTGTGTTGAAATACTCCTTCAGAAGATTCTTGGAGTAAATCTAGATATCGTTGACTAGGCTTACGGGGTTTGCCGTGTTTGGAGCACTTTCTACCCCCAGTGTCTCGAGAAGCCATGTTGACGGAAGCATACAACACTTCGTCTTCGTCTTCTGACATTGGTTCAGAAGTTGCAAAATTCAGACGATCGAAGACAGGTCATTTTGTTGTCTGGCAACAACACTTGATGACAACCTTGTGATTACAATGGTGTCCAAGTGGCTGAACTGAAGGTGTTGAGATATCGTCCCGTTTTTGCCTGAGGTGTTCTCGGAGGTCAGGAACAATGACGGGACGAGAAGAAGTCTGAGGGATATGTTCTTTGACAGCATTCGGAACATGGTTCCGGTTCTTCAGATGT
Source organism: Iris pallida (assembly GCA_029216955.1). Taxonomy (NCBI): domain Eukaryota; kingdom Viridiplantae; phylum Streptophyta; class Magnoliopsida; order Asparagales; family Iridaceae; genus Iris; species Iris pallida. Next base: position 6,183,530 of record JANAVB010014799.1, read on the forward strand.
TTTGTCCCGTAAGTATACAGAGAAGTACTCACTTCGTTAGCATAGATGTCAGGATTTTTCATCTTGGAAGTTTGCCTCTGATGCAAGTTCATCTTCGGCATTGGCTGCTTGCGTTTCGCCGAAGACCGTAGATCAGCAAACTCACCCCCAGGGGTTTCTGTCTGAGATACCAGTAATTTTCCTTGCTGTGAGCGGGATATCCGGAGAGTTGGGAGATCTTGGAGTTCCGCTACCGGAGTAGGTAGAATACCTCTTTGATCAGTATATTTTCCTTTGGCAGGGAGAGAAGAACTCTTGTTTGAGAGAGTTCTTGTACTGATTGGTGCCGAGGCACGTTCAGATTGATCTTCTACGGTAAAAACCGGAGAAGACTGAGAAAAGACCAAAGGATCTTTTCCCTTATTTTGTGAAGAAGGGTTGGCTAAAGAGCGTTTCCCTCTGTTGTCTTCCAAGTCGTGGAACGAGAAAGTTTGAGAAAAGACTAACGGGCATTTTCCTTTGTTCTGAGGAGGAGGAGGAACAGTCAACAGACTACCCCCAGTGGATTGCGCTGGAGCAACAGGGTGCTTGGGAAGAGGAACAGAGTTTTTCTCCTTGCTGTGAGAAGAAGGGAGATTAGCCAAAGGGTTATCCCTATTAGATTGCGCTGGAACAGCTTGCGCAGAGGTTGAAGTAGCAATATGCGCATTGGTTGATTGCGCATAGGAAGCTTTGACAGATGGCCTTTTGGCCACAGAAACTGTAGTTTACGCAGCAGGAGTTCTGGCTTCAGTGGATTGCGCAGGAGGAAAAGAGGTCACCAACTGCGCCAAGGGGAGAGGAGTCTTGCACTTTGCCATAGCAGCATAGGAAGTGGCTTGCACGGCAGCAAGAGGAGCAGTACACTGCGCAGGAGCTCTGGCTTGCGCTTTGGTAGCGCGAGTGGTGTTTTGCGCAGGAGCAGAAGTGGCCAGTGACTCAATAGCAGCAGAGACAGCAGGTTGCACAGATGATTGCGCAGAGGACTGCGCAGAGGACTTTGGAGTCCACACTGAACGAACCTTGCTCTTGGCAGAGGTTGCAGTACGACGAGTAGCCCCAGTGTTGATCATCGCCTCTTAGGCAGTCTGGTTGACCTTCACAACCAGCGTCTTCTGCGTCTTTCCGATAGATGCAACGTCACATTGAGTTGTCACTTCCTCGTCGGAGGAGAAAGTCGTCCCCAGCAGAGTCGCCATTTTGTTTGCAAAAACAAAAATTCTTTTTATTTCACAAACTTTGTAAGAAGATTACAATTGAATTCTGGGAAAGTACAACTATAGGAATCCGATATGAAGACGATCGCTTTATCCCTTGGACGATGTGAACTTTGAAGACGATAGCCTCTGAAGAATGCAGCAACACTTGGACAAGAACTCCTGATCTCTGATGATAATAATGATCTGATCTTGATAATGAAGGACTTGAAACTCTATTTATAGAGTTCTAGAAAATAACTAATTAGTAGTTATTTCTGGATTGCGCAGGCATTAGACTGGGCAAACAGCGAACTGCGCTGGCAGTTACTCGATCGTGGCTCAACTGTATTAGACGCGTGGCATTGTTTGATTAAAATGCGCATGGTCGTGTACAGACGGTTGCCATGTGGTGAGCAATTGATGGCATGTAGGCCACGTATAAAATGTCAGTTATCTTGATGGATTGCGCCGCTTGAACTGCGCTAGCTTCAGACTGCGCTAGGATCGAACTGCGCTGAAGAGGATCTGGCAGACTGCGCTTCCGTTGGGCTGGCAGACTGCGCTGGGAGTTGACAGCTGGACCGCGCTAACAGCTGTCCTAGAATGCGGCGCGGCTCGAGAAACGAACAGACTCCTCGTTTTTCGGGCTGTCAGTTGTCAAAAAATCTGATTTTGTGTCAGGTAATGATGACGTTGCCACGTCAGCATTGTGCGCTTGGATATTGGCGCAATTCAATCTCGCGCAGTTGATTTGTTGCGCAATCTGCTTCCTGCGCAGTTCATTGAAGGGTGCGCAATTTGGTTTTCATTGCTTTTTTGATGGGTGCAACTTGATTTTTAGGACCTACAGCGAGCTCCGATGCAAGTCCCCGAACTACCGGTTGCTTCATACGCAGCTCGGCTATAACCTTTTTCTTCCTAGGCCGAGTCGGTCCCGTAGCCCCGGGTTGCCGCTCGAAGAAAAGAACGCCCTTGTCGACAAGTTGTCCATGACCACGCACCTACGCTAACTTCTAGACTTAACGCAATTTCATGGCCTAACCATCACCACTTAGTTCCTTTTGCTTTACTTCTACTTTTAACACTTATTTTGCAGAGCCCAAACTAGGGTTGCCTCGACGACTGACCTGCAGTCCCGACACATTTCTTCTCGGCGCCTAACCATCGCTCAGACCTAACAGTCTTTGAACTCAGGGAACGGCTACAGCATAGCCTTCCCACTTAACTTGAACATAACGTGTTCCTTAAGTACCAATAGACCGTGGCTAACTTTTCACCGAACCAACTGTGGCTCGTGCCTTAAACCGACTCGTGTTCTACGCGACGCTATCGTCCAAGTCGGACTTTATACGATGGACCTTGAGATCGTGGGACTAAATAACTTAACAACCGCAGAAAGAGCGGGATAGTACTTGGAATGACTTTAGGTCGACCGACATAAATTTGCCTAACTTAATCGAGCCTACAATTTAACCCAAGGGACGAGCAGAGGCTATGCCAAGCCTTGCATCGTGGAAGCGTGCATGCTTATCGAGCATTTACGTGGACGACGGCTATGACTTAGGCTAATTCATAGTTTTGTGTCGAGGACTAACTTTCCTTCTCCCAAGCCACGGGATGAAGGACCGAGTGTCATTTTCAAAGCACGCCGTGCACCAACTCTAAGCCGACCGTTGGACCCTTTCCATGTTCTAACTCAATTCAAATCAACTTGAAATTATTTCCTTAGCTATGTGGATTTGTCATGACCCGCACCCTTGTGAGGGGCACGAGCACGTGGGTACGTCCAGCCTACGCCGCAGTATCGGCGGTAGAACGCTGTATATAACGTCTGTAAGTACTACGACTAACAGTATAAAGGTACATGTACAGTATATACTCTCCGAATGGAGGTGACATATTAATACAGTCTCAATCACAGAATAAAACTAAGGTAGATAGCTCAGAAAGAGAACATGTGATAGATGAAAGAGTAAATAAGTCCAGAGTCCAATACAAGCCTAGATATATACAACATCACAGGGTCTCAAAATATAATGTAGAAGCTACAGTCTGATAAAGCTAGCTGGATCGCAGTCCAGTCAAACCTAGCTAATCTACACTACTCTGGAAGTACAAAATCTAGTGGCTCTACTATAAGGCCACGGTCCAAGGCTACTCCATCTGACTCGAGCCCGTAATAGGTCGAGCAGTCCGACTCAGAATCATCTGTAATATATCATAACGGTATCCTGTCGGAAAAATGAGCAAGTACAAGCACTAACAGCAGTTCCATGTGAATTGACAAATTCTATAAGAGACAGTATAATGAACTACAAGACAAAGATATATGAAGACTTGGGAACCGTTCGAAAGCTGAGTTACAACCCTTAAACCAAACAAGGACCGGGGTTGTAACCCTTCTCCCGAGCAGAACTTGGTCTCCAATCAAGGTACATCATAGAGGCATGTGAAGCATGTGAGTAACTGTAATCATAGCATGGTGAAAAAAATACTGAATGTAGAACAGAGCAGGATATACGATAAGATAAAGTAAATATAAAATGTGCCTCGAATATTATAGCCTAATGTGATCGGTATGGGTCAAGAATCAGGCTTCCAGCCGACCGGCTACAAGTACGTGGACTCGGTCCGGCCGGGATGGTAAGCTATGGAGCAAGTAGTGGCACAGGTCAGGCTATACCCATCGTGAGGTGAGGGTATAGCTATGATACAAGTAGTAACTCAAGGTAGGCATTGATCACACTATCTATAATATTTCCCATTCCCCGAATAGTATACGGATCCAGGAATGACATCTCATGACAGAAATCCGACAATACTAGTCCGTGAACTATCGTGACTGAGAATCAAGTAAGACACTACGACTGAATCGGATATAGCAAATATCAAGACAATGAAAACTATCAGTGAATGTATTCGCCTGCTGTCCTGAGCTGTAAGGTATATCAATGCTCAGAGTGGTAATCAGAGACCTAAAGATGAGATATTGTATGTTAATTTAGGTTTAAACAAGTTTAAGAATGATTCACAATGAATGATATGCAATCTAGGTCAAACTAGGTCTCACTGAGTCACACTAAGTCCTGTCAATTCAAATCTAGGTCAAATCAAGTTATATCAAGTCAATCTAAGTCAGACCAAGTCAACCCTAGGTCATACCAGTCATCACAGGTTAAAACAAGTCGAAGAAAGTCAAACGGGGTCAAGAGTTGGCCTACAGTTGACTTTTGGTCAATTGGTCAACCCTGGTCAACTCTAGGTCAAACCTAGGTCAAACTGGTCAACTCTGGTTTGGATTTGGTCAAATCTAGACAAAGTGTTGACTCACGGTTGACTTTTGGGTAAAAAGTCAACTCTGGGTCAACCGAGCCAAAACCGGCTCAAATATGACATTTGTAGGGTGTACCCAACATCCACCCAAGTTTCAAGTCAATCCGAATACCCGAACTCCGTATCTTGAATTTACCCGATTACCCCTTAACATTTACCCTTAAACCGTTCTAACTCGACGCCAAGTGGCCTTCCCTTAGGAATTCCACTCCGTGCTTCCTAGGGTAGTAGGGTACTAGCCTATACAACCATTACCTACCAAGTTTTCTAGGGTAAGTGGACATCCAGTCCATCTTACGGCCCGTATCGCCCGTTTACCGTTATCTTGAATATTTCAAGATATGGGATGGTACGGTGCGATACCAACTCCCCAAGCCCACACGCAACCCCGATTCCAACTCCGAAGCCTACCCACAAAATCTAAATCACATTATCTAAGTCCCCTCCAAGTTTCGACGCGTTCCGAATCACGGAACTCAAATTCACCCCTTAACCAAAATCCTACTTAACATTCACTCACTCATTCAAACCCATTTTCCACACTCTCTTGGGACAAGTTTTTGGGACTATTTTAGTGGGTTAATTAGGTGTCTAAATAGCTAAATATATAGAGTATATATATACATATATATTAGGCATATAGTGGGGGTTATGGGGGGTCAAAAGAGGGTGGTTTGGGGGGTGCTCTGCTGCTCCTACTGCTGCTATTGCAGCAGCAGCTGCTGCTACTACTGTTGTTTTGGCTGCTGCTGTGGGGGGGGGGGGGGGGGGGGGGGAGGGGGGGGGGGGAGGGGGGGGGGCAGCAGCTCCCTAGCCCCCCCCCCCCCCCCCCCCTTGGTGCCTTGGTTGCTCCCCCTTTCCCCTTCACAAATCCCTCCATTTCCCTCCTCTATTTCCTTCTATCTCCTTCTCTAAACTCCCCTCTAACTCCTCTAATTCTCTTCTAATTCCTCTCTATCACTCTCACATATATAATATATCACTCACATACATTTCCTCATTCCCTTCCCTCTCTACACATACAAATATACACATGACCACACACACATATATATATATATATATATATATATATACGTATCTATATATATAAATGTATATATATATATAGACACACACACACTTATATGTATCTATATATATATATGGACACTCACACTCTCACATGGACACACACTCTCACATGGACACACACATACTTATAGACAAATACACACATACATATCTATATCTATATATATATATATATATATATATATATATATATATACACACACAAATACACATGTATATATATATATATATATATATATATATATATATATATATATATATGTATATATTTTTATTTTTATTATTTTTATTTTTTTGGGAAAAGGTTTCATATTTATTTTATTTTCCCTCTAAGGGTAATACTTACCATGTCACATAACATCTCATATTTTCACAATTTGTTATATATATATATATATATATATATATATATATATATATATATATATATATATATATATACCACTCTAAAAGGATAAAACCATAAATAATCCTTAAACTAGATTTTAGGGGAACCTAACAAATCTAGGGTCAACTTGTAGAGAATGGTCCCCTCTCTAATTTATGTGAAAGAATAAATGAAATGGAGAATTAAATGAGAGTTTAAATGACATACCTAAATTGTAGGTTTGGAAGAAGGAGTTGGAAGAAATGAATGAAGAGAGAGGAAAACTTAGTGAGGAAGTAAAAGAGGTGGAGGGGGGGTTGCTTTATGTGGCCGGCCATGGTGTAATGGGTAGGGGCACTTGTAATTACAAGTTTGCCCCTCTCTAAGCCTATATGCAAAATTAATCCAAAATAGGTTTTGAAAATTGCTAAAAATAAATAAAAATCATAATTAAACTTAATTACTCATGGGGGACTAGTCCAAACTCCTAAACCTAAAAGTTTAGTGTGGTGGGCCATGGTTAAATATCATGCTAATTACGACTCAAGTCGAATTTCCCCGGGGTCCCGAATTAACTCGGAATGCGATAAAATTCGAACCCGACTCCTATAATAATTAAATATTAATATTCATGAAATAAAATTCCCAAAAATATTATAAAATGGAAAATTATCATTTTATCCCTAACTTGGAAAAGTGAGGGTGACAGGATTCGTCTCTTTTACTATCAAGCCTACTTGTGCATTTGAAAACTTTCGATTTATTAGTGTGAAGGCCAAGCTGAGGCAAGTTCACCGAAGCCACCCACCTGAGCAAGGGGTCGCCTCGACCGAGCGATGTCTCTGAGCAAGCCGTTGCAAGGCTAAGTCCGAACGGCGTTGGCGCTTCGATTCCTCTGATTGACTAAGCGGGACGGGGTACTACATCATACACCACTCAGAAAAAGTTTCGTCCTCGAAACTAACTGAGTACACCTATCAACTTATACTTGATTCAACATCCAACAATTCTCACACACATTCCTCATATGCGTTTCTCTCAATCCAAGCCACGCTCGTGCTTACCATCAATCTTTTCTTCACAACACAATTTCAAAATCCTCGATACTTGTCCGTTCCTCCAGTCTCACTTGATTCAACATATCACTTAGTTGGATCGTGTACATATTCCAGGCGTCCCCAAAATACGTACATTTCAGCCAAGCCTCGTGATAGAGAATCCGTCATCACCACTCGAGTCAGATCACGCACATATTCAAGCGTCCTCGATATACGTGCATGTCAACCGAGCCTCGTGAGTGGTGGCTCCACAATTCCTATCGCTCCGCATCGGGACGTCTGCCTAACCGCTAGGCTATGTCTCTAGACTAAAGTCATCCGTCAGTATTGGAATCATAGTTCCCAAACAACAATATTAACACTGACCCCATCCTAAGGTCAAACCAAGTTGATAGTACGGGATTTTCTATCCAAGATCGCATCACTCCGATTTCTAAACATCGAGCATCGATTCCCTACACGCATCCCAACATTCGTCGCACGGGGTCTTGAGTCATTCAGCAAAGCCATCATACGATAACTCACATTCAACCAATCCTCGACATCTTAATATCGCTCATCCAACTAGCAATTCACATAGCCTATCTCTTCGGACACGTTCGATATAATCCACCTATCGATCATTCTCAAATCAAGCACGCAACGACACGATTCATCGCTAAACCATAGTTCACATTTCATATTTCCTAAGTCGTTCATCACAATTTACGTATTCGATCATAACGTCGTCTAGCTTAACAATATGTTGCGCCCCGATCTCACGCGAGTCAGATTACCCACGGTGGGCATGAATCACCATGCACGCTCCCGCGGGATAATCATCCTCATCGAGACGTAACTCTTATTTTGTGTCTAGACTAATTCATTCTCAATACGTAGATTGGGTCTATTCAATCCTCAAGTTTACTCAATCATCAATCGCAAGTCCAAACATCCTCGAATTTTCCTTCGCATCAAACCAACAAGTCGAGGCAATCAAAGTTGTCGCGTCCTGATTTTTCGAGTTCGATCATTTCCGCGACATGAATCACCATGTCAGCGCTCACGCGGAACGATCGCCCCAAATCTGAGTCGTGCGAATGAAGCTATCGTCCGACTGGATAATCTCCTCGACATTCAAATTCAAGTTCGATCATTATCCCTCGAATCATTTACAACATCGATTTCCTCAAACCCAAATTCGCATATTGTACATCCGCCTATTTTAAGTCATCGACCAACGTATTCCCTCAATTTGCATCATTCATTTGCTAACTCAAATCATCGAGCAACATTCAATCCAATCCTTAGAGTCATTTGCGTAACTTCAAAATTCAACTTTTTCATGCACGCAATCTTTCCATCGTGCTAACTTTTTCTATACGATCCACCTATCGATTTTCTTTATTAAGCCATCCGTTCGCTACACCTTAACTTTTTTCGATTCAGTTTCACCTACTCAATCATTTTCGCGTTTCATACTCGCGCAATCCTCAATCCCGTGCACGTTCCGTGCGCGTCAATTTCTAGGTTGTTCGAATCAACTCGTCAAATCTCAATACTACAACTTATTCAACGATACTCAATCTACGGCTTTGCATACACGCGACGCTTGCTGATAGACTCATTGACACCCCGTATCCTCAATCGATCGATCGACATCCCTGAAGCTATCGCATTCAACACTCAGGGATGAAGTCATTCAACAAATCCTCAACTTATCATTCGATTCACAATCTATTTTCTCGAATTTTCGTCCGAACGATTCCTTAAATTTCAAGCACGCTCATCTATATCGCACCGACATTATCGTCGCTCGATAGTACCCCTATCGATAGTCATCCCACTTACTCAATCAATTCCTACTCATTGTCATCCGAGACGGATCGAATCTCGCACTCGACTCTTCTAAGGTCGATGCAACTTTGGTGTATATTCCCAGCCCGACTTAGCAAATCGTGCTTACGCGAACCATCTTTTGTTTTGTCAAAAAACTGTTCTCCTACGTTTTGCAAATTACTTATACTTATTGTACGGACATCCTGTGGAAGCAACAGAGTTAAAGAATTCAATCGATAGTCCAAGGACGTAAAGCCGTGCTTTGATACCATTATGTCACGTCTCGTTCCCGTAGGAGCGATCGTCCTCGCTAAGACGTGATGCCGCACGAGACTAGATTGCGCTCGTGCAAGGCAGGTTCCATAACGGCCGATTTCAGCGGCTGCGACGGGATCGTCGCACAGAAGTCCCAAGCAGAGACATTGAATAATAGCAGCAGAAATTTGAAGCAAAACACAAGTTATTCAAAAGAGTCTCATTATTGATATTGAAACAAAGATTACGAAGGGGACACGAGGCCAATATTACTATCACTCAAGCTCACTCTTCCCACATTACAAGTCACTCAGCTCTCCCTCATCTCTCAATACAAGTCTTGAACCAACGGATGCTACAGATAGGCGACATTCATACATTATGTCTCGTATAAGTCCAGACTCCACGCGGTCGCACGCCTCGAATCGCCAAGGAACTCCGTGCCTCGACGCATCCAAGCGAGCTCTGCGCCACGAGCTTCTACATGTGCCTGCACATGAAAACTGTCCGGGTGTCAGTACTCAACTGTACTGGTGGAATGAGCCCCTCGCCCACCCATACAAAACCAACACGTACATTTACTTTGTGCAACATAATCCCTTTACGATTGTCTTTCTACTCTTGCCTTAGGGTCAGTTTTAATAGACTCTCGGTCTATTGTGTCTCTAGACCATCCCTGTCACGCCCCGAGTCAACAAACCGTTCGTCCCCGGTGTTACTTTGCCGATTCGATCGTCCTCGCTAAGGCGTGATGCCGTACGAGTCTGGAATTTGCACTCGTACAAGGCAAGAACGTTATGTTGCTTTTTATATTAATACGTCAAGTTGAAACTTCACAAATCACGTCAGAATATAAGACGCAGTATAGGAAGATAGAAATGCTTTTCATTCATAGCTTGCAACGAACTGCAAGTCGTAATTACATTGGATGCCGTTGCGGCTACATTGATTGAAAACAGAAGGAAACACACTCGACAAGTTGCCTGAACTAACGCTTGTCGTCACATACATTCGTCCCTTTATACATAAGCCGTCGATTGAATTGGCTCCAAAATACTTCAGCATAGGAAGAGCTTCAAAACGCCTCTCCACACTTCAGCTTCAGTTTAGTTGGGAGCGCCCGCCGCACTTGGGAAAATTGGGGGAATGGGATTAGCACACATGCTAAGTGGACGAGACGAACCCACTCGTCTAAACCGACTCTGATTGTTAGGGTAGGCATGCTGTAGAGTTGTCTTTCTATTAGAACTAAATGAATTCAGTTCCTATTCGATAGCCATCTTTGAGTAATAAAGCATACAGTGAAACATAGCAGTTTATCATATTTCTTACCACGGCCGTGCTCGTCCTTGCATGAAAACAGAGATAATATTTACACCTACATAAGACAATAGGTGAGCATGCTACTATCTTATATGCGGTCATTGATGTTACACATCACGTGGGACTATCTCAACGGCATTTCGGCCCGCTCAGTCTAGGTTGCAAGCCTGACTGACGGTCCCGCAATGCAACAGTGTCGAAGCACGATTATTCATTCCCCCTAGGTCGATTCGATTCCGATGCCCCGGATACCGATGTTTGCCATTAAAATTCTTTTATTGCAAATTTCAATACAAACAGAACAGTGTTACAATATATGACTTAGATGTAGTCCTAGGAGTACAATTTTGTTTATCTGGGTCCCTTGTGCCGATGGAGTGAGTGGTAATACGTTGACTCCCTTGACGATCTGACGACGGTTATCGGTTCTCTGAAGGTCTGAATTGCTCTGGGTGCTGGAGCTTGCTGAGAGGAGGGAGACGTTGAGTGTCTGTATCTGCCTCTCTGGTGGTGTGTTTGTTCGTTTTTTTCGTTGCTGTGTGTGTGTGTGAAGGAAATGATCCCTCTTATTTATAGTCTGCAGGCTGTCTGCTCATGCGCGCATATGTAGGATGCGCCTGGACGCGGGGACGCCACGTGGTGATTGCTGATGGAGGCGTATAAACGATGCGCCCTGATCGAGAGGTTGAATTCTTCATGCTGCTGTTGTGGGACGGCACGTAGCAGAGGAGAAGATCTTTCTGTTGCTGAGATCTTGGGTGAGTTGAGTCAAAGGACACGTGTCATCGACCCATGGCTCAGAGATCTCGGATTTGATGGGGGAATGATCTGGTAGGATGCGCCTAGGATTGGGCGCACGGGGAGACTTTGGCTCGTAAGCTTTAGGAGTCACGAACCATTCGGGGCGCATGGCTTTTGAGGCGCATGCGAGGCTTCAGTAGTGACTTAACTCCTGTCTTTCGGGATCAGAGAGAAGTCTGGGGCGCATGGCTTTTGAGGCGCATACAGAGCTTTAATGGTGACTTTCCTTCTGTCTTTAGGGATCAGTGAAAAGTCTGAGGCGCATGGCTTTTGAGGCGCATGCAGATTTGGGCGCATGGCTGCAGAGGCGCATGCGAGATGATTGGGTGGCCACGTGACAGTAGCCGTCGGAGGAAAGTAATGATGGTGCTGACGTTGGCGACGCTTCGTCTTCTGAAAAAGCTGTCAACTGTTCAGACTTCGGAAGACGTGCTGCCAACTCTGTCAGTTCGGCATTTAATGTTTTTGACATTCGATGGACAGCTGAGTGGGCACATCGATCGGCGTTCCACTAGGCGTATGGCGACGCATGGGGGCGCATCCCCTATGATGCGCTTGGTGCAAGGGCGCGTCTGTGTGATGCGCGGTCTGGCCGGCGCATCCGCTTCGTGACACGCTTTAATGGTGCGACTGTTACGATCTTCGAGTGCTTTAAATAGCCGTTTTGACTTGGCTGAATTCGAAGCGTCCGGTTCATCCATTTAATGCAAATTCATTGCACGGAATTCGGAGAGCCGTCCACTTGGCGCATGGATTTGATTTGCCCGGCCTATAAATAGTGTCATGGAGAGAGTTTGCTTCTCGTTCTCTCACGTTCTTCCGACATGAACTTGTTTACTCGGATGCATTCCGTTGATGAGATGCTCCCGAGGGTGAAGATGCGATGTCTTCATTGATGCACTTGAAGGTGACTGTTACATCCAAAAGTCGGAGTCGAGGGCTTCTGAGGCAGGCAGAAGGTGCCTGTTGCATCCAAAGATAGGGATGCACGAGCCTCGTCTCCGTCATGTGGGAAGAGCCGCAGATCGGAATTGCGGTGCCCCGATCATCTTCCTTGGGGTTTGGGAGATCTCCTCCTCCCGCTAGAGTGGGTGTTGCCCATTCTGGTTGGGTCGAAAGCTGCTCCTTTAGCCGCAGGTTGATTTGCGGTGCTCTTCTCTTCCTTGGTTTGGGGAGTTCTTCCTCCAACTAGAGGGTTGATTGCCACCCTCGTTCTGCTCAATAAATGCTTCATTAGTCGAAGCATTTAGACGGCGGTGAGCCTGGCTGGAAGAGCGGCACATAACTGGGCTGCTGAAGGGATGCACATAACTGAGCTGCCGAAGGGATGCACATAACTGAGGATGCACATAACTGAGCTGCTGAAAGGATGCGCCCTGCTGATGGCGCATGGTGGGATGCGCCCGACTGAGGGCGCATGGTGATTGCTGCGCCTATTTGAGGGCGCATGGTGGCTGTTGGCTGTAGACTTAGGATCTTTTCTTTTGTAGAAATTCTCCTTTGTACAATCTTTTCTAGACATGTAATAGACTTTTATATGTAATAAAAAGTCCTCTTTCAATGTCTATATTCGATGTTTTTGCTGTGTGAAGTACTTTGTCCGAGCTCTGGCGCATGTAGTGTCTGGCTCATAGGTCTTCAGGTTCTGAAATTCCATGCTTCTACAACCGATTCGAGAAAAAATATCAACTTGTGCACAAGCTGTTCATGACCATGCCAATGCGTGAACAGTTTTATATATGCAAACAGTTTTGTATAGCGCGGACAGTATTGAACGGCATTATCATTTCTCCCAACTTATGCAACGATTCATTTTTTCCCAAACCGTACTCCGGATTTAGCATCCCGTGGGCACCAAATTGTCCGAGGCACCATAACTCATAATCGACGTTTCGTATTATTTTGCAGCACGTAAAATAGTCTATCTTTTTACTAGAACCTTAAAACTTTCTGGTTTATGTGATAGACTTGTATTTTCAGAGTGAATTACTCTAAATCGATACATTTTTTCCGAGTTCTTGAACTTAGTGGATTGGCATGCAATTAACATGGCATCGTTCGATTTGAATGCATTCGAGGCAAGGAATTAGTTTACGGGACAGAGCAGAAAAGAAGAGGCCGAATCATCCACCAATTACTTTGCTTCGTGCCGATCGTCGAAGCGCTTCGCAACGTCAAGCTTTAGTTACGCGAGCTCCTGCAATGGCACCAACACTTTGTTAGAATTCCTTCTTTTCCCCTTGCTTCGAAATTTGTAATTGCATCCATGAAAACGACGCGAAAGCACTTCATCAAAATCCAGCGGCAAAAGCTCCAAGAAAACCATACAGCGGTCCGGTCCCGTCGAAGGGACTCTTATAGAGAGCTCACTAATCCCTTCGCGCATTGCGTTCTCCCACTTTTTCATTACCCTTTGCGTCTTCAAACGAACTCGGTTCCCCGATCTCGGACACACAAGACTGTGAGAGCGACACAGCGTTTGCAAAGTAGGCCTCCATATACTTCGGATTAGAGACGCAGCCCGCTGCATCTAGGACTTATTCCAACAGAAGTCGTTCCATTAGTTGGATCGATTCTCGTAACTTCCGTCCAAATCGATTTGATCGATGCCGCAAGGTGTTATCGTTTACCAAGCTTAGCGATCGAGTCAGATGGCCATCTAAGTTTTCGGGCGATCTGACTCGGCGCAAGCATATTATGAAGTTTCGTCGCCTATCGAAAGCGGGGCGCTATAATCCCGTGCCTTGGAACTAGCAACTTACTTATACTTTTGCCTCTAAACCCTTCTCGTATCAACAACGTCAACTTATCAAGTCGTGTTTGCCTTTCGGCCAATACTCAAGACGTAACTACACGATAGTACCCAATTTCCATGTGACCATGCTACAAGTCCATTGTGTCGTGCCTCGCAAATTCAGTGTGACTTAATGTCACCCTCACTTTTCCAAGTTAGGGGTAAAATGGTAATTTTTCATTTTATAATATTTTTGAGAATTTTATTTCATGAATATTAATATTTAATTATTATAGGAGTCGGGTTCGAATTTTATCGCATTCCGAGTTAATTCGGGACCCCGGTGAATTTCGACTTGAGTCGTAATTAGCATGTTATTTAACCATGGCCCACCACACTAAACTTTTAGGTTTAGGAGTTCGGACTAGTCCCCCATGAGTAATTAAGTTTAATTATGATTTTTATTTAATTTTAGCTAACCCACAAAACCAAATTTGGACTTAACTTAGCATAGAAGTTAAGGGAGGGACAAACTTGTAATTTCAAGTGCCCCAACCCTTCCCTTTATGACCAGCCATCCCCTCCCCATTTATTCTTCTTCTCCACTTCAAAATATCACCATTTTCTTCTTCTTCTTCTTCTCCAAGCTTTTCTCAAAAGTTAGAATAGGTTTTCCCTAGAAATCATCTCAAAATAATTCCTTTTTCTCTAATATTCTTCCATCCAACTCTTCCTCTTTCCCAAGTGAAACTTCTCCAAGCTTTTGGGAGCAAGAAGTGCAAGGGTGTGTCCTAAACAATTCGTTGTGTCGGAGCCGTGTCGGAGGACTTTCGAATCGGGAATCCATCTCCCGATAGGTATAACCTATTCTCTAACTTATTCCCTTCATCATGATAAATAGTTTGAACCATGTAGGATTTGATTTCCATAGTTGTGTCCTTAGTTGTGTCGAGTTTGAGTCCGTTTGGAGTGTCCTAGGAGAAGTTAAGAGTTTGTGACCGTGTCCTTGAGTTTCCCCCAAATTTGGACACTTTAGAATAAATTAGATTTGGCCTCTAAGTGGTTAGGCACTCTTAACTTCATTTATTTAGTGTGTGTGTGTGTCCATATACATATATATGTTTGTGTGTCCATATACATATATATATGTATGTGTGGGAGTGTGTGTGTCCATATATATATAGATATAGATTTATGTGTGTGTTAATATATATATATAGTGAGGGGAGGGAATGAGATTTATATGTGTGAGAGTTTATATATATTTTAGAGAGGAATTGAGAGAGATTGAGAGATTACAGATTAGAGAGGAAGAGATTGAGAGATTAGAGAGGAAGATTGAGAGGGTTAGAGAGGGAATTAGAAAGGAAGAAAGAGGGGAACACCATAGCAGCAAGGGGGGATAAGGGCTGCTGTTTCCCCCCCCCCCCCCCCCCCCCCCCAAAACAGCCCCAAAACAGCCACAAATAGCAGCAGTAGGCAGCAGCCATAGCAGCAGCACAGCAGCAGTTTGGGCAGCAGTAGCACCCCCTTTTGACCTCCGTAAACCCCCGTATATACCCCCATATGTATACCAATATATATACATATATATACCCTATTTATTAGCTCTATATACCCCTAATTAACCCACTAAAATAGCCCCTACAACTAGTCCTAAGCGAGTGTGAAAAATGAGTTGAGTGAGTGAATGGTCGAGTTAGGAATTAGTGAAGGGGTGAATTTGGGTTCCGTGATTCGGAACGCGTAGAAACTTGGAGGAGACTTAGCAAATGTGATTTAGATTTTGTGGGTAGGCTTCGGAGTTGGAATCGGGGTTGCGTGTGGGTTCGGGGAGATGGTATCGCACCGTACCATTGCGTATCTTGAAATATTCAAGATAACAGGTAAACGGGCGATACGGACCGTAAGATAGACTGGATGTCCACTTACCCTAGAAAACTTGGTAGGTAATGGTTGTATATGCTAGTACCCTACTACCCTAGGAAGCACGGAGTGGAATTCCTAAGGGAAGGCCACTTGGCGTCAAGTTAGAGCGGTTTAAGGGTAAATGTTAAGGGGTAATCGGATAAATTCAAGATACGGGGTTCGGGTATTCGGATTGACTTGAAACTTGGGTGGCTTGTTAGGTACACCCTACAAATGTCATATTTTGAACCGATTTTGGTTCGGTTGACCCAGAGTTGACTTTTTACCCAAAAGTCAACCGTGAGTCAACACTTTGTCTAGATTTGACCAAATCCAAACTAGAGTTGACCAGTTGACTAAAAGTCAACTGTTGGTCAACATTTGACCAGTTTGACCTAGGGTTGACCTAGAGTTGACCCGAGTTGACCAGGGTTGACCAGTTGACTAAAAATCAACTGTAGGCCAACTCTTGACCCCGTTTGATTTGCTTTGACTTGTTTTGACTTGCGATGACTGGTGTGACCTAGAGTTGACTTAGTCTGACTTAGATTGACTTGATATAACTTGATTTAACCTAGATTGACTTGACAGGACTTAATGTGACTCAGTGAGACCTAGTTTAACCTAGATTTCATATCATTCATTATAAATCATTCTTAACTTTGTTAAACCTAAATTAACATGCAATATCTCATCTTTAGGTCTCTGATTATCACTCTGAGCATTGATATACCCTACAGCTCAGGACAGCAGACGAGTACATTCACTGATAGTTTTCATTGTCTTGATATCTGCTATATCCGATTCAGTTGTAGTGTCTTACTCGATTCCAGTCACGATAGTTCACGGACTAGTATACGTTGGATCATGACATGAGATGTTCCTGGATTTTCTTGGTATATATGTACATTTCCTGTCTTGTTCCCTGTACTTGTATAGACACCGATTCCTGAGAGGGAGTAGCTATCCTCTTAGGGAATCCCGTGTCATGACGTGTCATGTCCAGGTCCATTATACTACTCGGGGATGGAGAATTATTAGTGGTTATGTGATCAAAGCCCCATGTCACTATTTTGCTTGCGCCACCCTCACCTCACGTAGGGTGTAGCAGATACCTCCATGTCCATGTTATCCAGGTTGGCCGGCATGACTTTCCGTTGAGGTCACCGCGGATTGTCGGGCCAAGTGGATAACCCTATCATGTTTCCCTTGCCGATCACATAACGCTCTAATAATTCAAGGCACATTTTATATTTACTTTATCTTATCATATATCCTGCTCTGTTCTACATTCAGTATTTTCTCACCATGCTATGATATTCAGTTACTCACATGTTTTACATGCCTCTATGATGTACCTTGATTTAGAGACTAAGTTTTGCTCGGGAGAAGGGTTACAACCCCGGTCCTTGTTTGGTTTAAGGGTTGTAACTCAGCTTTCGAACGGTTCCCAAGTCTTCATATATCTTTGTCTTGTATTTCATTATACTGTCTCTTATAGAATTTGTCAATTCACATGGAACTGCTGTTAGTGCTTGTACTTGCTCATTTTCCTGACAGGATACCGTTATGATATATTACAGATGACTCTGAGGCAGACTGCTCGACCTATTATGGGCTCGAGTCAGATGGAGTAGTCCAGGACCGTGGCCTTATAGTAGAGCCACTAGACTTTGTACTCCCAGAGTAGTGTAGCTTATCTAGGTTTGACTGGACTGCGATCCAGCTAGCATTATCAGACTGTAGCTTCTATGTTATATTTTGAGACTCTGGGATGTTATGTATAGCTCTGGACTTGTGTGGATCTTGAACTTATTTTCTGTTTTCATCTATTATATTTCCTTTCGTGCTATCTATCCTAGTTTGTTTATGTGATTGAGACTGTATTGCTATGTCACCTCCATTCGGAGTGTATATACTGTACAGGTACCTTTATACTGTTTAGTGTAGTTTTGTAGACAACCTAGACAGCGTTCTACCGCCGATGCTATGGCGTAGGCTGGACGTACCCACTTCTCGTGCCCCTAATCAGGGTGCGGGTCGTGACACTTAACCATATCGCCGCCTCGCGGCCCTTGCTACTTTGATCACTAACTGACCCAATCGAGACTTGTGAACTTAGTGTCACTTAACCAACTTTGCCTTACGACAATTCCTGACTTAAACCCGAGATGACTCAAATCCAACTTGTACAACTCTATGCCAACAACTTAAGACTCGACGCCACAACTCGTGCCGAAGCACGTCGCCTTCGTTGTAGACAAATCTTAGGCCCAAACTTTTGTGTTCTAACTGCACATACATTCAACTAGACTCAATCCAAAGGCACACACGCGGATTGTCGCCATGCCGACTCATCTATATGAAAGGTCACTGGCATTAACTAGCCATCGTGGACATAGCCTGTTAAACAGGATCCTTGCACCGTAAGTAGCGAGCTCCGATGCAAGTCCTCGAACTACCGGTTGCTTCATACCCAGCTCAGCTATAACCTGTTTCTTCCTAGGCCGAGTCGGTCCCGTGGCCCCGGGTTGCCACTCGAAAAAACCATCACCCTTGTCGACAAGTTGTCCATGACCACGCACCTACGCTAACTTCTAGACTTAACGTAATTTCATGGCCTAATCATCACCACTTAGTTCCTTTGCTTCTACTTTTCACACTTTTGTAGAGCCCAAACCAGGGTTGTCTCGGCGACTGACCTGCAGTCCCGACACATTTCTTCTCGGCGACTAACCATCGCTAAGACCTAACCGTCTTTGAACTCAGGGAACAGCTACGACATAGCCTTCCTACTTAACTTGAACATAACGTGTTCCTTAAGTACCAATAGACCGTGGCTAACTTTCCACCGAACCAACTGTGGCTCGTGCCTTAAACCGACTCGTGTTCTACGCGACGCTATCGCCCAAGTCGTACTTTATACGACGGGTCTTGAGATCGTGGAACTAAATAACTTGACAACCGCAGAAAGAGCGGGACAGTACTTGGAATGACTTAGGTCGACCGGCATAACTTTGCCTAACTTAATCGAGCCTACAACTTAACCCAAGGGACGAGCAGAGGTATGCCAAGCCTTGCATCGTAGAAACGTGCATGCTTATCGAGCATTTACGCGGGCGACGCCTATGACTTAGGCTAATTCATAGTTTTGTGTCGATGACCAACTTTCCTTCTCCCAAGCCACGGGATGAAGGACCAAGTGTCATTTTCAAAGTACGCCGTGCACCAACTCTAAACCGACCGTTGGACCATTTTCATATTCTAACTCAATTCGACCCAACTTGGATTATTTCCTTAGCTATGTGGATTCGTCTCTTTTATTATCAAGCCTACTTGTGCATTTGAAAACTTTCGATTTATTAGTGTGAAGGCCAAGCTGAGGCAAGTTCACCGAAGCCACCCACCTGAGCGAGGGGTCGCCTCGACCGAGCGATGTCTCCGAGCAAGCCGTTGCAAGGCTAAGTCCGAACGTCGTTGGCGTTTCGATTCCTCCGATTGACTAAGCGGGACGGGGCACTACATGCAAGGGGTGAGCCAAACACCTTCCATTCCAGATGGACAGTTTTTCAAACATGTCTCATTCATTTTGTGGCTCAAATGGTTGTTTCCGAAAGACTACCCCAACGAGCATGTGCATTTGAGCAAATGGGACACTAAAATCTAAACTACTCAAATCATGAAATACAGGGCTTGTCATCCTTCCCTTTCTCTGTAGATTCTAACCGAGGGAAAGATTCTAAAACCCATTTCCAACTAGCTACTTTCCTGTGAAATCTATGATCTACCTCAGACATTTTTAGCAAAGTGCCACGAATTCATAATGTTGATTCAAGGTTCATAGTTTAAATTGTATTTTGCAAGCTCTAGCTTGGATCCCTTGACCCTCTAGCCAACAAGATGCATATAGATAAAGCATAAGGGATGATTAATAGTTAAAATCCTCTTGTTAGCCATAAACTCAAGAAATTTCAAAAGAGAGAAGGCAGAGATAGGGGGCCTTTTCTTATCATTTTGGTTCCCTACTCGAGTGAAAGAACCTTCAGTACAATTACTGTACAATTGAATTTACAATCATAAATAATTATATCAAACAATCGTGACAAGGATTCGTTTGAGAGAGGAGTTGGCTCATAGCAGAGCTGAATGCAAGTTAAGAATTCATGTAGTGTTATTGTAAACAAGATTCAAGATCACAAATATTCAGCTCAAAGTTGTGCTTTTCCTACACTTGGCATAATAATCAAGATCCAAAGCCTTTGGATGTTGTTATGAGGCATAACATACACAGAATTGTTCTTGGCTGTTCCACTGTACATAGTCGCCCGAAATAGAGGATCTCACCCTAAGAGACAAAATTTTGCAGAGATGCCCAAGTTCATTTTTCGAATTAACCGCAGAATAGACGAACACTGTTCATGATGTCTGCCAACGGGACAATATAGTCATTGGTTTTCACTTCCAAGTGAGTGAGATTTGTCCCTCTATGTTTGTTGGAAACCTTCTATCATATTACTAGTTAGGGTGAGCTTGATAGTCATAGAAAAGGTTTGGTGCGGCCAAGATGACAAACGCCACGATAACTTGTTATCCCAAAAAACATAACACTCGAATCACAAGGATCATTTAGCGAAAATAATCCAGTTAGCATGAATAACCCCATCCACGACTTGTATACAACTATTACAAACTCTCAGCAATATAATGGCCACTTTGGATTGCATTTACGTTTCATCCGGTACTCCATATACCAAAAGCAAGGTGCAATCCGGATGGACATTTTTTTTCCAAACATGCCACCATTCATTTCGGGGCTCAAATAGACGTTTCCGAAACGCTAGCCTAACGAGCATCTGGAAATGGGCGTTTGGGTAAATGGGATGAAATGTAACTAGAATTCAAACTAGCCCTATATAGGGGCTAATTAATTCATCCAGAAGGAATTTTCTATACTCTATAACAGGTTGTCATTCAGCATGCATTTCGTAATCAAGTCTATACCAAACCATTACAAATACAATGAAAACATTTTATTCCAAAAAGGTAACACTTGAATCACAATGATCTTTTAGTGCAAATAATTATGTTAGCGTGAATACTCTCTCTAGGCATCATCCACAAGATATATACAACTATTAAGACTTATCAATTTAAGTTGTCTCCCTCCTTCTTTAAAAATCTAAATATTTCCTAACAAACAAATATAACAAATATTGTATCTTTCAAAACAAATCTATTTAAATATAAAGTATTTACAATCTTTCGATAAAAATAAATCTAACCTATAATCTATCTTTAAAAGCAAATCTAGAAAATAATCTATCTTTAAATCTATCTTTAAAAACAAATCTATATTTAAATATATTAATCTTAATGTTAATATTAATGTTAATATTAATTTTAATGTTAATTTTAATGTTAATATTAATATTATGTTAATATTAATGTCTATTTTAAATATTATAATAATATTAATGTTAATGTTAATATTAATATTAATTTTAATGTTAAGTATAATGTTAATTTTAGTATTATTTTCAATTTTTAATATTAATGTTAAAACTGAATTAAAATTAACACTAAAATTAACATTAATTTAACAATAATTATTAAAATTAACATTAACAATAAAATTAACATTAAATACTAATATTAATATTAACATTAAAATTAAAACTAATTTTTTAAAATTGATTTGTTTTGAAAGATAAATTTTATTTTTAAACAAATCTATATTTTTTTTTAAATTAAATTTTTTTATCAATATCTGTTTAGAAAAGATCATCTCTATTTTAAAATTAAATTGATGGATAGAATTTAATTATTTAAAACAAAGATAGATTTGTTTTAAGAATGGAAAGATTTAAATTTTTTAAAGAATAGAAATTGGGATAGTGCTCCCATAACTTTGTCCGATAAGTTAATCCCCTACAGGAAGCTTGATGTATATATATATATATATATATATATATATAAGGCAATTTATACTCTACAGCAGGTTGTCAATCAGCTAACATTTCATGAATCATGATCGAGTCTAATACCAACCTATTACGCTACAAATTTCAGTTTGATTAAATTTCTTACAAGTTTCTCCCAACACAAAGAAATTTGTCATAAATAAATAATAAAGTAAAATAGCACAAACCATCAAGTATAAGTGATCGACAAAGGAAGAAGGTCCCTATAATCATCACTTCTAAGCTTAACCATGATACAATATCCGATAGTTGGAAGAAAACTCACTATATATTAAAATCCATCAACATGAGAGGACAAACTCATAAAAAATATTTTGAATATCCTACTTAATTTTAGCAATTTAAATGATGTTCTCTTCTATATCCTATACTAGTACTAGGTTGTCAATTAGCGGCATATTCTAAAAGACCTTGTTCCAACTTCCAATTTCCTCGTCTTCTACCAAAACATGAATATTGCATCGAACCACACAATAAACAAGCCAAACAATTAAGCAAGTAGTACAGCTGGCATAGGTGTAATGTTGATATAATCCACAACAACAATAGACATAACACACTAATCCCCTAACGAGTAATGATAACTCCCAAATCGTAGAAACCAGGTTGAGAAAGATATCTAGTCAAGTGACCTACATACCAGGGAGCACAGGACACACTCCAAAACTCGATGCCGCATCCGTATCTTGTTGTGCCGGAGG
Organism: Iris pallida; assembly: GCA_029216955.1. Taxonomy (NCBI): domain Eukaryota; kingdom Viridiplantae; phylum Streptophyta; class Magnoliopsida; order Asparagales; family Iridaceae; genus Iris; species Iris pallida. The sequence continues at coordinate 6,206,100 of JANAVB010014799.1, forward strand.
CGCATCGGACACAACACAGACACAGCAATACACGAGGACATGCTAAAATAGGAATCGTGTCTGTTCCATGTGTGTGTCCATGCAATCTAGTTTACATACATAACATCTTCCTATTTGAAGAACTTCTACCAAATTTTTTTGGTGACTAAGAATGAAGAACGATGAAACTAATACTAAATAATGAAACAATTCAAAAAACTAGGCAGTCAACCCCTCATTTATCAGATTCTTCAAGATCACACGGAATATTGCAAATCCCGAAACTCTAGTTTCAACATTAGAATAAAGGAGTGGCATAGGCGTTAAATTTCCACGAGACGTCCGATAAAACCCTAAATCCAACACAAAACCCTACATCGAGAAAGAGGGGACCTCTGATAACGGATGATCAGTTGATGTCGGAGTCGTCGAAGTCGTCCTCGAAGGAGTTGAAGAAGTCTGCGTCGACCGGGGGGCGGTCGAGGTCGCCGAGGAGGTCGACAAGGTGGTCGGCGTCGTCCACCTCCATTCCCACCGACCCGCCGGCGATCGAGGCGGCGGGATCCTCCATCTCGTACTGCTGGTACAGACGGAGCGTCGGAGACGGTGATGGCGATGGCTTCATATCTCTCTCTCTCTCTTTCTCTCTCTCTTCTTCTTCTCCTTCAAATATAGAAATAAATGGCAAGGGAAATTTGAGGATGAGCAGCTTTTATAGATAAGGTTGGTGTCTAAGGGTGAGCATTCGGTTTATTTGGTTTAAACCGAACCGAATAACCCAAAACCGAATTGGACCGAAATCGAATAAGCAAAATCGAAACCGAACCGAATTGGCCTAAAACCGAATCAAACCGAACCGAATTAAATCGGTTCGGTTTTCGGTTTATTCGGTTTATTCATATTTTTTTTGATTTTTTGAGCTTTTTTTGTTAATATGTATAGTAACTAAATATACATAGACATATTTAGTATATACCTATATATATTTAGTATGTATCTATATATATTAATACTTATATATATAGTACACACACACACACACACACACATATATATATATATATATATATATATATATATATATATATATATATATATATATATATATATATATATATATATATATATAAATTAATTAAATTTTCTTATTCGGTTTTCAGTTTTGGACCGAAACCGAAACCCAAAACCGAAACCGAAACCGAATAAGAAAATTTAGTATTTTCAAAACCGAAACCGAACCGAATTTTTTTAAAACCAAACCGAACCTCTTATTCGGTTCGGTTCGGTTCGGTTCGGTTCGGTTTTCGGTCCAAAACCGAATAATGCTCACCTCTAGGTGTCTATGTTGGGCGGACACGATGAAAAACCGCTAAGCGGACACAATGTTTAGTTTGTTTGGTGTGTCGAATCAATTTCAATTTTGTATTTATAGCAGGTGTGTGATTCCATTCCAAGAGGATTCATATATATATATATATATATATATATATATATATATATATATATATATATCAATGTTATTTGATATTAATTGATTATTTAAAGGGTAAATACATTTCTTAGTTATCCTTTTACATTTTGGAAAATTTTAAACTATACCTATATTTGTATTTACACTTATTATTGATTGTTCTTATTTTAATATCATTATAAATGTTATTATTATTGATATTATTATAAAAACATATCATTTGGTTATTTTGTGTTTTAGGAGGTAAATATAAATTTCATGTACATAAATTCTTGTATAAGCCCTATACTAGGAAAAGTATTATTAAAGTTTTTTGGGTATTTATATGTATGTAGATACATATATGGACACATAGATATAGACATTTATATATATATATATATATATATATATATATATATATATATATATATATATATATATATATATATACTAGTCTACATGTACGTAATTTACACGTATTTAATTAAAATATTATAAGATCAACTATTATCTTTCCGTTTTTTCCATGTGTGTGCGCTTTCTTTTTACAATACCAAAAAATTCGAAGTACGAATTTTAAATTTTTTTAATTTTCTATTGAGAATGATAACCTTTGAAAAATTGTAAGGACAAAAAAAATTATTACTAATTATGAAAAATGAAGAGTCATATGGAAAAAAAATATTTCATAGCATGCAAATTTTATTGTTAAACATAAATGACATACAAGTTGATATAATAATATCATGTTTATAAAATACTAAAGGGTACTTTAGGAATTCAAAAGTTTCACCATCAAATTTTTCTATTATATATATATACATATATATATATATATATATATATATATATATATATATATTAGCCAACACTTATTTATAGCATGTAAACCAATGGACAAGGGAACATTATTTCATTCAATTTCAAAACAACTAAGAAACAATACAAAAATAATTAAAATTAGAGTCAATTGTAAAAAAATGTATATTTTGCGTAGAAAAGCCTTTTAAGTCAGTGACAAGCTAAGTTAATACTAGTATATAATTTTTCCTATCTCCATATTGAAATAAATACATCAACCCCCCCTATGTTTCATGAGTATTACAGAGACTATCCCTATTTGAAACTAATTACACTCACCACCCCTCACCTTTAGAAATTTTATAAAACATAGGAATAGTTAGTGTTATATTTTTATAGAAAATAGAAACTATAGGGGTGGTCCGCGTAATTAGTTTTAAAGTAGGAGTAGTTTCTGTAATAAGTGTAAAACATAGGAATAGTTAACGTAATTTGCCCATAAAACATATAGACGTAATTTGCCCTATTTTCTATTACCATATATATTTGACTGTTTTCATATATATAGAGAGAGAGAACTTGTTGCGCATGCATGCATGAGGAGCTGTGTGGCCGTGCGTGCGAGCGAGCGTCTTCTCCTCCTCCTCCTCCTCCTCCGGTGGAAGCTCCTACAATACATCCGGTCCACCCAATGGGTGTATATAAGTCGAAGGCACCCTCCCCTCTCCATTCCTCGACAGCCACCCTCGCCTAGCTCGAGGTCTCACCAGGGTGGTCCCCCTCCCCCCCTTCAATAAACCATGGAGGCCTTAGGGCGCTCTTGTTGTAGTCACTTCTTCCTCCTCTTCCTCCTCCTCTCCTCCTCCTCCACCTTCAATAAAGTGCATTCCCTCACCGACGCCGAGGCCGCGTCCCTCACCCGCCGCCAGCTCCTCGCCCTCCCCGAGGGCGGCGACCTCCCCGACGACTTCGAGTTCGACATCAAGGTCGACGTCGAGATCAAGAACCCCCGCCTCCGCCGCGCCTACATCGCCCTCCAGGCCTGGAAGTCCGCCTTCTACTCCGACCCCACCAACTTCACCTCCAACTGGGCCGGCCCCGACGTCTGCTCCTACAACGGCGTCTTCTGCGCCCCCTCCCTCGACGACCCCGACACCGACACCGTCGCCGGCGTCGACCTCAACGGCGCCGACATCGCCGGCTACCTCCCCGCCGAGCTCGGCCTCCTCACCGACGCCGGCGTCTTCCACATCAACTCCAACCGCTTCTGCGGCATCATCCCCAAGTCCCTCTCCCGCCTCGCCACGCTCCACGAGTTCGACGTCAGCAACAACCGCTTCGTCGGCCCCTTCCCCATGCCCGTCGTCGGCATGCCCAACGTCAAGTACGTCGACCTCCGCTTCAACGACTTCGAGGGCCCGCTCCCCCCCGAGGTCTTCGACAAGGACCTCGACGCCCTCTTCCTCAACGACAACCGCTTCCACTCCGAGATCCCCGACAACATGGGCAACTCCCCCGCCACCGTGCTCGTCCTCGCCAACAACAGGCTCACCGGCTGCATCCCCGCCAGCGTCGGCAGGATGGGCGCCACCCTCAACGAGCTCGTGCTCATCAACAACGGCCTCCTCGGCTGCGTCCCGCCCGAGATCGTCCTGCTCGGAAACGCCACCGTCATCGACGTCTCCTCCAACTCCCTGGCGGGGTACCTGCCCTCGGGGCTCGACAAGCTGGCCATGGTCGAGGAGCTGGACGTCTCCGGCAACTTGCTGACCGGAACGGTGCCCGGCGACGTGTGCAGGCTGCCGAGCCTCGCCAACTTCACCTTCTCCTTCAACTACTTCAAGGGGGAGGACAAGGAGTGCGTGCCTGGCTCCAGAGAGGACGTGGCGTTTGACGACAGGAACAACTGCTTGCCGGACAGGCCCGGCCAGAAGTCGGACGACGTCTGCGTGCCGGTCGTCAACCGGCCGGTGGATTGCAGCAAGTCCAAGTGCGGCGGCGGCGGCGGCGGCGGCCGCAACGGTGGCGGCAGTTCGGCTCCCTCCAATCCGAGCCCAAATCCGAAGCCGAGCCCCAAGCCGTTGACTCCGTCCCGGCCGAAGCCGGGCCCGAAACCTGCGACTCCTGCGGTGCCAGAGCCAACGCCGGAGACACCACCATCCGTGCCGAATCAAGAGACGCCGTCGGTACCAAAGCCGGAGCCGGAGACACCATCTACGCCAGAGCCGAAGCCGGAGACGCCATCCGAGCCGAAGCAGGAGACACCATCCGTGCCGAAGCCGGAGACACCAAATGTGCCAAAATCAGAGCCAAAGCCGGAGACACCATCTGTGCCGAAGCCTGAGGCACCATCCGTGCCGAAATCGGAAACACCATCCGTGCCAAAGCCGGAGCCGCCATCCGAGCAGAAGCCGGAACAAAAACCAGAGACACCAACCGCGCCGGAGCCAAGCCCCGAGCCAGTGACACCATCCGAGCCGAAACCGACTCCACAGCAATCACCACCACCTCCGCAGCAGGAGAGCTCTCCCGTGATGCGGGATCGCTCACCGCCGCCGCCTGTGCAATCACCACCCCCTCCGCAGCAAGAGAGCTCTCCCGTGATGCGCGATCGCTCACCGCCGCCGCCAGTGCAATCACCACCCCCTCCGCAGCAGGAGAGCTCTCCCGTGATGCGCGATCGCTCGCCGCCACCGCCAGCGCCAGCGCAATCGCCACCCCCTCCGCAACAGGAGAGCTCTCCGGTGATGCGGGATCGCTCCCCGCCAACGCCAGCGCAATCGCCACCCCCTCCGCAGCAGGAGAGCTCGCCCGTAATGCGCGATCGCTCACCGCCACCGCCAGTGCAATCACCACCCCCTCCGCAGCAAGAGAGCTCCCCCGTGATGCGCGATCGCTCACCGCCACCGCCAGTGCAATCACCACCCCCTCCGCAGCAAGAGAGCTCCCCCGTGATGCGCGATCGCTCACCGCCACCCCCCTTGAGCTCGCCGCCGCCGCCGCCTGCACCAGTAAGCCCACCACCACCACAGGTGGAATCACCGCCTCCTTCGGCTCCACTCAGCTCACCGCCTCCGCCGGTGCGCTCCCCACCCCCTCCGGCTCCGGTCAGCTCACCGCCTCCTCCAGTCTTCTCACCACCCCCGCCTCCGGTAGCGTCACCTCCTCCGCCAGTACCGGAAGCTTCACCCCCTCCACCACCGCCGGTCTTCTCTCCTCCCCCTCCAACGGCCTCACCACCACCACCACCACCGGTGCAGTCACCTCCACCACCCCCCACGCTCTCTCCGCCGCCACCGGTCTTCTCCCCACCTCCACCGTCGCCAGTGAGCTCTCCACCACCTCCAGCTGCAGCTCCAGTGACTGCACCGCCGAAGTCGGACGACGACGACTTTGTCCTCCCACCAATGGAGAACATTGCGGCTAGCTATGCTTCGCCGCCGCCACCCATCTACAAGGGCTACTAAAGAGTGGAAAGAATCCATTAATGGTCGCCAAGTCTGAGCTCTATCCGTTTGTTATGAAATAGAGGAGTGAGGAACGATGGGGGATGGACATGTAATATATATATTAAGAACCATGCGGAAGGAAAAAAAAATATTTATTTAAAAAGAGATTGTAGCACTCATGATTGTTACCTAGCTATATTTGTTTCTGTGATTCTTACAAATATTATTCTGAATTTTTTTTTTTTAATTCATGTTATACTCAATGAAAGTTGTAGCTCAAGAAATTACTGTGCACAAGAAGGAACACATGGTGCGATATCTCACATTTTATGTTAAAAGTTCCAAATGGACGCTTGTAAGTGTGACCGAGTGTGAGTACAATACTACAATGTTAAGAGCTCTCAATAGATTATATTGTTTTGGGCTCATTAGCATTTATATCCTGGACTTTATACAGAGTTTAGTGTTTAAATCACATGTCCATCGAAAAATTTGGATCCTGAATTTTTATTTGTAGTTTTCCTGAACGAGTACAATGGCAACGGCTAACATACGCAATCCAGGGCCTAAATGCTAATTATCCCTATTGTTTCAGGATTTTTATTTGATAATTTTTTTTCAAAGAGATATACTTTCAAGTTTTATTTGAATAAAATAGTACAATTAAAATTTTATTTAATAAAATAATGTATTTTAGTACCACATCACCTTGAACCAGATCAATTAGGGTTTAACTCATTAATTGCATACAAGTAATAAACAGATTGTCCATGTCGTTCAGTTTAAGTGAAAAGAGAGAAGAAAAAAAAAAAGAACATCAAATGTGTCTGATACATTTCTATTCACAGTAAATACATACCTTCTCATTTACTCCTCTTCATTTCCTAATACAAACTTTCAAGTTGCTGTCTTAGGCTCAGTAGATAAAGTAGAGTGGCTTTGTGCAACTTATGATAAGCAACTTTTCATAAGCTTTATCAAAATAAAAATCCTAGAGGAACTCTTTGAGTTCTTAATTTTTAAAAGTCGACCATTAATAGCCGTTGGATTACATCCATCTTAGCCGTTGATTTTTCCAACTGCAACTTATAATAATCATGGTTTGAATTTCCTTGATGCTATGAAATTTAGCAATTGTGATTACTATTCCTTGTTCTGCCCCCAAACTAGGATCCTTTAGCAAATCCGTGCCAAATAAGCAAACATGAATTATACAAAAAAATTATTCAACTTCCATCCAACTTGGGCTACAAAATATTTACTTTTAACAAGTTAAATACTTCTTCAGCTAATAAAAAGTAGCTTAGAATACAACATACTATAGTAGTACACAAATCCAGAATGCTCTTGGATCATAAGACTAAATGGCATATAATTTGCATGTTTTCATTGATGATAAAATTAATTCTACACCTCAAAATTCCCCAAAAAAGAATTGTCAATTTGGCATTGGTCGCGTAATGCAGAGACAGACAATTAAACCATAACATTGATAAAAAAAGAGTACAAAAAAACTGCTTTAACAACCAGAGTATACATGAGAGAAGCTTGCCTAACACCTAACAAGTAGATCATTTTCGTCGTAAGTTTCCTGAGTATATAATTTCCAATAACAGCATGGTTTGAACCATCAGGTGCTTCTTCCATAGTGATATACTGGAGCACTCGGAACCATTCCCTGCAGGCCTGATTCTTCTCTAACCACTGGCAATAAGAGACCCTGACTTCCATGATAAGCAAACGCAGAAGCTGGGTACCAAGAAGATGCCACTGCTGGTGATGGTTGTACTGCTGGCTCGCCTCGTCCTGTGAAGTTACCGACAGCTCCTCCATTTAACCATTTGCCATTAAAATCTACAGGACCGGAGAACATTTCTGATGTACCAACATGGTGGAATCCCATCTGTTGACCATAGTTAATTTGAGATGGAATCAAATTACCATTACATATTGGTCGAGAAGAAGCTGCATATGGCTGCACTGTGGTCGAGCTCTTGATAACGTTGTTGAAGAAACCACGATCATATCTAATGCTGGCAACTAAATCCTGCCATTTACCGATGCTATCCTCCGTTTTCATCTCCGGGACGTAAGGAGGATGCGATGATACTGGCATGCACTGAGAAGCTACAAGTGTGCACCGTGATCTCTGTGAAGTCTCGGGCATGTGCAGTGATCTCTGTGAAGTCACTGGTACATGCTGTGATGCCTGTGAAATTACTGTCTGCTGCTGTCGTGATCTCGACAATGCTGCTGCTTCTGGATAATGAGGTTTTTGTGGCAATGGCCGGACGACCTGGTTTTCGTAGGAAACCATGTACTGAGACTGAGACTGAGAATGCATTGTGCTCGAGTTTACTAGACCAGATCCAGGAGTTCTCACTCTCTTAAATTGTGTGCGCGGCTGCTTAACTGAGAGAGAGAATGCAACAGGGTCACGCTTTTCTCTCTGAACAGTTTGTGTTCCAGTGGTTGATGGCTGGGATCTGGCAGGGTGCTGGCTAAGCCTCTCACGGGAAGAGAGAACAGGTGAGGCAACACTTGAAGCAGAGCAAGGATGAAATTGGTTCAATATAGAGGGTTGAGTAGGCATCGGATATGCAACTGGAATGGAAATTGGTACAGAGTTCCTCTTCAAATTTTTTCTTTGGATCTTCCACATCTCAACTTTGTCGGTAGCATGACAGTGGTCACCGAGTGAAGCACCATTTCCCCAAAAGACGCAAGGAGCCAGAGAATCACAAACATAACAATGACACTGCAGTTTAAACTTTCAACATGGTTAGTGTAAAAGCCTAAATTGAGATGCAAGTAACTTGCGTTATAAGTGGAAGGATGTTCTTACCAAGCTACAATGCTTCACGTGAGAAGTGCTGCTGAAAGGGAAGCTGACACATAAATGTCGTGAATGAGGAAAATCTCTGCAAGCTATCTGCAAGAAGTGGAATAATTAAAATCAGTATTCACAACTAACGACTTACATATTATACATGAGAACTTTTAGCTTGAAAAAAAATATATATAGATCGAAGTCAACTTGCCACATAGTCATTATTTGCTAAGTCACCAAATTATCACATACAAAAGAATACCTAACATACATTTTCTACAACCATTATATCCTTCTCAATCACTAACCTTGCATAAACTAGGGCCTCAAAAAACCTTATGTAGTTCAGGCATCAACAAAAAGGAATTAGAAGACCGGAGAGAACAACATGCAAAACAAATTGACAATGCACATATTTTTGCATGTCCTAATGTATTTTTGAGAGTGCATCATGCCTAATGTGTTGAACACGACGCGACATAGACATAGTAACAATTTTGGAGTGTTTGTGCTTCTAAGGAGTGAGAGGCTCTAGTTACAGAAGCTGTTGAACCAGAGTATACCTACAAAAAAACGGATCAAGGCTTTGAAAATTAATGACGACATTTGCTAATGTTAAGAAGGAATGGCCTTTGCCTAGAGATTGTTTGTAGTGCCCCGACCCACAAAGTCAATCGGAGGAATCGAAACGCCGACGGCGTTGGAACTAAGCCTTGCAACGGCTCGCCCGGAGACATCGTTCAGGTGGGGGAGTTTCGGTGAACTTACTCCATCTTAGCTTGCACATAATAAATCGTGTTTTCAACTCGCACAAGTAGGCTAATATAAAAGCTACGCACCAACATAGCTAAGGGAGTAATCCCGTCGGGTCGGAAGTGTCCTAGAATATGGAGATGGTCCAACGATCAACATAGAAGTTAGCTCAGCGTGCTTTCAAATGACACTCGATCCTTCGATCCCGTGGCTTGGGAGAAGGAAGTTGGCCTAAGTTGCTAAATTGCCCCGACACTCATATTAGCCTAAGTCTTAGGCGTCGCCTACGTAATTGCTTGCTAAAGCAGGCACGGTCCCGTTGTGCAAGGCTTGGCGTAGCCTTCGCATGTCCCGTTGGTCCCGTCGATTCGTCCCGACACTCGAATTTGCCTAAGTCATAGGCGTCGCCCGCATGAATGCTTAACCAAGCATGCACTGTCCCGTCGACTTGTCACGATACTTGAAAAAGCCTAAGTCCTAGGCGTGCGACCCGCACGAATGTTTAACAAAGCATGCACGGTCCAGCCCCGCAAGGCTTGGCATAGCCTTCGCACGTCCCGCAAGTTAAGTCATCTTTGTACGGCTTGTTGGCTTAAGTCTAGACCCCCGAGAACTTGGTTGTTAAGTCGACCCCGTGCCTAGCACGTTCCCTCGAGGCGTAGCTCGGCGTAACCTTCGCTCGTCGAGTCATTGCTCGTACAAGTGAACAAGAGTTGCTCTAGGCTAACGAAGCCATTCCTAGCGCTATTCCGCTCTAGCTGCGGTTGTCAAGTCAAGTAGTCCCTTGAGAACAAGGCTCGTCGTATAAGTATATGACTTGAGCGTTAGCGTCGCCTAGAGAACCATGCCTGTCTAAGGCACGAGCCACAGCCGAATACTTGATTAAGCATGCCGGTCCCGTCCGGTCATGTCCTGCCTGAATACTTAAATAAGCATGCCGGTCCTGCCCGGTCATGTCCTGCCTGAATACTTGATAAGTCTCGCACGAGATCGGTCCCGCGGCTTGGGAGTCTCGATAGAATAAAGGAATGCATGGTCATGTTAAGGAAAGAACTGGATAGATTGAATAGATCGAGTCTTGCATGGTCATGGACAACTTGTCGACAAGGTGTAGTCTTCTCGGGTGATCTCCTCCGGGGCACCGGGATCATCCGCCCGGGAGAAGCGAGTGTGGCTCAAAGTAGGATGCTGGATGACCGCATGGGAGTATCGGCGCTTCCGGAGCTAGCTACCCTTAGAAGGGCGGACCGATACCCCCGCCGAGCCATGTCCAAGATAGCTTGAAATTGCTAGTGACCACTCATGTAGATGTGTCGGCAATAGCGGCACACCGCGTGTATGCCTTTGGATTTGGGTCTAGTGCTTGAATGCAGGTCCTGTTGGTAACACAAGGTCTGGGCCTAAGACTGGACTGCAGCGTAGGCACCGTGCTTGTCACGATAGATTGGCGTCGGGATGTCCATGAGATTAATGCTAGGTTTGGCAAGTCTTGTCTAAAGTTGGTTCACGAGTCGAACAGGAAGGCCGCAAGGCGGTAGCACGATAAGTCTTGATAACTTGCGAGGCGCGGCCTCAATCTTGAAGCACGAGCAAAGTCTAAGTAAAGTCTAAGGCACGACCTGCACGAGTCGTCCCGTTGCCGTCCCTTGGCACTTGAATCGTTAGCACAAGAATTGGTCTAGTGGCGCTTGAGTCTAATCAAAGGTCCTGGCACGGCCGAGTTCACGTGAATTGCCCCTCGACAAAGCACAGTCTTGAACAAGTCTAAGTTTGGAATAGAATGTGGCACGACCCTGCCGTCCCGCCTTGAAGTTTGGTCAAGTACCTAAGCGATGAGGCACTGCCTCGATCAAAACACACGTTGGCAAGATAGCGTGACCCTGTCGTTGCACGACCTTGTCGTTGCATCGCTAGTTATCAACTGAGACGTCCTTGTCCTAAAATGAATCCTAAGGCAAGACTAGAAAGACAATTGAAAGGGTTTAAGCTGCACAAAGTAAATGAAACGTGTCGGTTATGTATGGGTGGGCGAGAAGCTCACTCCACCAGTACAGTGGTACTGATACCCACATAGTGTTTCATGTGCAGGCACAGGTAGAAGCTCGTGGCGCGGAGTTCGCTTGGATGCGTCGAGGCACGGAGTTCCTTGGCAAGTCGAAGCGTGCGGCCGCGTGATCTGAAGACTTATACAGGACATAATGTATGGACATCGCCTTCCGAAGCTTCCGCTGGATTCAAGCATTGTATCGAGAGATGAGAGAGAGCAGAGTGACTTGTAAATGAGTAAAAAGTGAGCCTGAGAGACTTGTAATTGGCCTTGCGCCCATAAATGTAATCCTGTATTCAATATCAATAAAGAGATTCTTTTGAGTTACTTGTGTTCATATGTTCTTCTTTAAATTTCTGCTGCAATGATTCAATGTTTCTGCTTGGGACTTCTGTGCGACGACCCCGTCGCCGCTGATGTAATCGGCCGTTATGGAACTGTCTTGCACGACCGCAATCTAGGCTCGTGCGGCATCACGCCTTAGCGAGGACGATCGCTCCTACGGGAGCGGGACGTGACATTGTTGGTGAGGGTAGAGGGTTGATATATGTAGTATTCTGACGCGCCATTGCAAGTCGAAGGCGGATTTCATGAGCAGAGAGCTAGCGCTAGATTCACGCAGCGGTATAATTTTTTTTTAACCCACTTAAAATGTGCATCGTGGGAGATTCGAGACTGGGTTATGGATTACTCTGATACCATGTTAAAGTCTCCCTGCCACTTTGGGTTGAGGGTTGATATATATAGCATTCTAATACCTTGAAGACTCAAGTATTTTAATTTACCTACCAGACACAATATTGACCAAAACAAATTCTCCTTCTAGAATTTCAAAGTCTATGTAAATTGTATCTCCTCAAAAGTATCCAATAAGGGATAACTATGTATCTTGTGATCTTTGTTAGTGTCATCTTATTGATGGAAACAACAGATTTTCTAGGTACGGCAAGCTCCAACTGAAGAGCAAATTGTTCCAGCTTTATTTGAGAGTTTGTATTTTTGTATTTGCTTTCCTCTCTTTGGTCTTTTAGGAGTTATCTCGTTGTACTTGGTATGTTTAATTAATTGTCACTAATGTAGTGCTTTTGTGTGTGTGTGTGTGTGTGTGTGGGTGGGTGTGGGGGGGGGGGGGGGGGGGGGGGGGGGGGTGAGGGGGAGTGTGTTCTAACCGTTTATTCTCAAAAACTATTTGGAAGATCCATAAGAAGATTTAATCATATATGTTAATAAATTCATTACAACACCCTATTTAATTCTGTTACTCATGGAACCACAATTTATCTGATTTCGGGCAACTCAAACCTAACTAATGACCCAAATCTCTGCGAAGAAACAACTATATCCTCGTCCGGATCTTTCTCTAAGCATTTGTTTCAAGATCGGAAGAAAAGAATTCCCAATTTTAGTATAAACATTACACTATTCAGCAAGGTTGTGAAAAGCGCTAGGCGTTAGTTAGGCGGGCACCTTCCGCCTAGTTTCTAGCCTGCCTAGGCGGGTGCCTAGGCGGCCGCCTAGATCTAGGCGGTTCAAAAAATAAAAAGAATCCAAAAAAATCTACTAAAAATTGCAGAAAAAAATCCATAAAACCCCAAGACATGCATAACCGGGCGTCATGGGGACTAAGCGGGCACCTAAGCGGACATCGGACGGGCACCCGACGCCTAGCGCCTAGGCGGCCGCCTTTTAGAACAGAGCTATTCAGTGTATTCACCTCCCAAAGCAGTATTAGAATAACACTCAAAATTGTAAAATCACATCATTCTAGCTATGGCTCAGTACTTAGCTATATAAAATATTAAAAACATAAACCAAAGTGTGTGAGAAACACTTAAAAAAGCAAAGCAACTACAGCCACTAGCAAGGGTTTCCAAGCTGGCAAGAATCTGAAGTTTTTTCATATTTTTGCTCATCTACCATTTCAAATGACAAGAAACCAACAGGCCTTACCCATATTATAAAGGTTTATCTTTAGAGATTATCGGGGTAGCAGTGAACTGAAACGGTATGGGCTGCAGAGGTTGGAGGGGTTGGAGGAGGGAGAATCTAGAGAGAAATAGATGAGATGGATCTGTGTTTATATTAAAATTGTAGGTTGTTTCATTACTATCATTAAGGAGTGGATAAAAACCAAATTGGAGGACTGAGAACAACATGGAACAAACCCTTCCATATTAGCATCTGCTTGGATTACTTAGGATATGGTGCACAATTACTCGACAACATGAGAACAGCAAACTCGATTCGAATTTGACTTCGGTTTCGAAGGACTTAATGTCGATTTGGCGGCGGTGTCAATTGTTTGTCTTCGGAGAGTCGTTAGTTGAAGAAGATTATTCGAGGTCGTCATCAATTGTTTGTCTTCGAAGAGTCGTTAGTTGAAGAAGATTATTCGAGCAAAACACGTTAGAGGATCCTTCAGTGAAGACTTCGGTAAGAGTTTAATAGAATAGGAGAGAATAAAACTCACTTGACTCATTGGTTTCACACCGAATTTTATTAGTGGATCTCATTGGCTTCACACCGAAGTTTAATAGTGGATTTTATTCTCATTCATTTTTTGTCTCTTCTACAATTGTTTGGATCGTTTTATAGCCATACAATTCAACCATAAGATAACACATAATAACTCAAAGAATAAACAAATAATCAAAGAAGCTAAATTTCCTATCCAAACTAACCTCCAAATAACAATAAAAATAAACAACTAATCTATTGATTCCCAAGGAAGATGAGCTTCATATCCAAATAACAAATAAATAAAAATAAAAGTATCCCAACTCCTCAACCAAAATATTTTTTTAGATTTTGCAAGGTAGTTAGTCTAAAGCTCAGGCTCGTCTATGTCTCGAGTCGCGTCTTGGTCGAATCTGATCTCCATCAACTCTTCCCGACTTAAACGATTCAATGATGGTGAAGATACTCTATCAATACATCCAGGTCTAGCTTCTCCATATACAGCCACGAACAATCATACTATAGTTATCCACGCCAACGCACTAAGAAGTGCTAGTAACCTCCGTCTGTAGTGGAGACTATCTCATCATCAGTAATATCATCCATCTCAAGTCTCGTGCGCCTCCAATGTGGTAATGATGTGTTACTGTTACAGACATGTTATCAGACTGTCCACATGTGGGAGGTAAACCTAGAGAACCTGCAAGGCCAGAATCATAGAAAAAATATACCATAGGCTCATGAAACGATATTAGATCCTCCACACTGAACACGGGGCTGACTCCCATATCACGTGGAGTGTCCAACTCATATGTGTTCGAACCAATCCTCCGCATAACTCGATAAGGACATGTCCATCTGGTATGCAGCTTCTTTACAATTCCATGAGGGAACACTCTCCAGTCTCACTCATACAAGTACATCATCACCAATAGCAAATTCTTGTAATCTTCTGTGACCATCAACTGCCAACTTATATAATTATTGCTCATAGCTGATCTTCTACGAATCTCAATAAGTAGGTCATAGATATGTTTTGCAAAGCCTCAGCAGATGCACTAGACCGGGGTCCTAGTGGTGCGGGTAGAAGATCTATAGGTTTCCTAGGCTGGACTCTATTGACAGTCCCAAATGGACTCAATTCCGTAGGCCTATTGACCGAAATATTTTTCGCAAACTTTGACATCGGTAATATAAGATCCCAAGTAGCTAGGTGGTCATTAACTAAACACCTCAACAAATTTCCTAGACTCCTATTGACCACTTTAATCTGACCATCCGTCTGCATGTAGTAAGCAATCGAGAACTGAAGTGTCGTATTGAACTTTTTTTCAAAGTGTCTTTCAGAAATAGTTCATGAATCTAACGTCCCTATCAAAACGACAGTTCTAGGCAACTCGTATATCCTTCAAACATCCCTAAAGAATAGGCTCGTTATATGTGAAGCATCACTCGTTTTACTGCAGGGGATAAAATGTGCCATCTTAAAAAAAATGTACTACAACAAAAAAAATGTAGTAATGCTTCCATAAGATACGTAGCAAACCTAACACAAAGTTCATGCTAATGTTATGCATGAGGTGAAGGGAATACGTAAAGGAGTATAAAGGTCCGTGTTGTTCTTTCTACCCTTCGTCATCTGACAAGTACGATAACGTGCTACTAATCTAGCGACATCCCGCTTAAAACTCGGCCAATAAAATCTATCCTCGACCATAAGGATGGTCTTATTTCGTCTGAAGTGTCCTATAATGTCACCAACATGCATTTTCCAAGTCAAGAAGTCTCTGAGGGAAGTAGAGAGAATGCGTAGTTGGTTACCCCCGTAAACAATAAAATATCGACTATAGTGAAACCATCAATTGAAGTAGAGGGATCTCTACACAATTTAGCATAGATTTCACTAAAGACTCGACAAGTAGGATACTCATCAACAATACACACTCATTGACCGCAATGTATACATTTTTAACTCAATACATCAACAAGTTTGTTCCCAACACCTGCACAGTGCTTGAGAGCAAAGGTATACTCCTGAATGAATTCCATCCACTTAGCATATTAAGGTCCTAGCTTCGTTTGAGCTCAATTATCGTAGGATCTGATGGTTCGAAAAAAAAGTCTTTTATGAGCAAATAGTGAGCCAATATCGTAAACTCTGTATGATAGCATAAAACTCTCGCTCATAGTTTGAGTAGCGTTGTCTAGCCCCATTCAACTTTTCACTAAAGTAAGCGATTTGATGTCCCTCTTGGCTCAACACACCACATATTCCTATGCCCGAAGCATCACAAGCTACTTCGAAGACTTTTGAAAAATTAAGGAGATGAAGGACCGGGACAAAGGTCAACTTCTTTTTTATTTCTGCGAGCGCTCTCTCAGCAGTTTTAGTCCATACAAAATGCTCTTTCTTAAGGCAATTGTGTCACGCCCCGACTTCCATAAATATAAATTTGTGTCTTTATACTTCTCTAACTCACACGTTATGTATATACGTATAACCATAGGTATGTTGTAAGTCCTTTCTAACATAGCCTTAAGTTTGGATATTCAATACATATATATATTTTTTCAATTCACAACAAGCTCTAGGTTGGAACGATATAAACCATGGACATAGAAATATCGAAGTTCTCTACTAAAAATTATATTGATACCATTCAAAATAATTTATACAAGTACACTACTTGCTTGAGGGAAGATCTTAATTCAACCTACAACAAGTTTCCACATATTCTAGATTATGTAGTCGTACAAAAGAGTATATATATATATATATATATATATATATATATATATATATATATATATATATATATTTTTTTTTTTTTTTTTTATATATACATATATATATATATATATATATATATATATATATATAAGGATACGTATATATTTATATATATATTTTTTTTATTTTCAAAATTTTACTACAGTTAATTACTTCTTGACACATCCAAAGATTTTCCATATAACCTCAAACATGCATTAATGTCACTAGAACAACTACAAGTATAAATCTTGAAATATGAGAATTCAAAAATAATAATAAAAATGAGAGGTTGAAGAATGGTAGAGAGCTTGCCTTGGATTTTGAGAGGTTTTTGGAACAATTAAAACTCCAAAATTTAACCCTAATTCTTTTTCTTGGAAAATTTGGAGAAGAAAGGAAGTTGAAGGAAGAAGAAGAAGAAGGTGTTGGAGAGAGGAGAGAGAGAGTGAAGGGGGGCCGGCCAAGTAGTGGAGGGGGGGAGTGTTGATATTTTTTTTTTTCTCTTTCTTTCCTCCATTCCCTCCATGTTTGACACATGGCCATTCATGAAGCTTCCCAACCACCATCTAATGACAAGTGTCCCATAAAAATTGAAATTGCAAAGTTGGTTGGAGGGTTTGGATGTAAAAGGGTTTATTATTGCATGATGCAATAATAAAAGTTGGGGGGTTAAACTTACAAGTTGGTTTTTCTATTTATAAAAAAATAGATATTATATATATATATATATATATATATATATATATATATATATATATATGGGAATTTATTCTTTGTAGAAAGAATTTATTTATTTATTAATTTTTTTTGAAACTATGACACTCTACCCACCTTAATTAAATTCCGTCCTCGGAATTTAAGAAAACACACACAGGGTCAGGGAAAAACTAAGGTACCTTAATCGACGAAGAGTAATGGATATTTTTGTCGCATGTCTTCCTCCTTCTCCCACGTAGATTCGCCAGGGAAGTCCTTGTTCCATGAAACTCGAACCAAGGATACTGTCTTATTCCTGAGAACCTTCTGCGTTCGATCCATGATCTCTACCGGCTTCTGCTGTATGCGCAGAGTTGGACCCACTGTTATCTCAGAATGGTCAAGTATGTGTCTAGTATCTGGCATGTACTTTCTAAGTTGAAAAACATGGAAGACATTATGAACTCCTTCAAGTGAAGGTGGTAAGGCCAGTCGGTAAGCTACATCTCCGACTCTTTCCAAAACATCAAATGGGCCTATATACCTTGGGCTCAACTTCCCTCTTGTTCCAAATCTGATAGTTCCCCGGGTTGGTGAAATTTTTAGAAATACATGATCACCAGCTTTGAACTCGAGGATCCTTCTATGTTTATCTGCCCACATCTTATGTCTGTCTTGAGCAGCCTGAAGGTGACTTCGAATTGCCTTAACCTTGTCCACAGTTTGTGTAACCAGCTCTGGCCCCAACAGTTGACGCTCCCCTATGTCAGTCCAACATATTGGAGATCGGCACTTCCTTCCATACAAAGTTTCAAATGGAGCCATCTTGATACTGGACTGGTAGCTATTGTTATAGGAGAATTCTATCAAATGAATATGATCATCCCGATTCCCAAGATCCTCCGAAGTCTAGGGTACATGCCCTCAACATATCTTCCAGGATCTGAATCGTTCTCTCGGACTGACCATCGGTCTGTGGATGGTAAGTTGAACTGAACTTTAGGTGAGTGCCGAGACTATCTTGCAAACTTTTCCAAAATTTGGAGGTAAACCGAGTATCTCTGTCTGAGACGATACTCACTGGTACTCCGTACTGACTAACAATATTCTTCATATACATATCTGCTAGGAGTTCGGTAGATTGACCGACTCGAAATGGCAGAAACTTTGCAGACTTTGTTAGTCTATCCACAATCACCCAAATAGCATTGTTACTTCTTTTTGTTCTTGGTAGTCCAGATACAAAATCCATCGTTATGTGTTCCCACTTCCACTCAGGTATAGGTAAAGGTTGTAGAAATCCAGCGGTCCTTTGATGTTCAGCCTTTACTTGTTGACATATTAAACACTTTGAGACAAATTTGGCGATCTCGTGCTTCATCCCGTGCCACCAGAAATTCTGCTTCAGATCCTGGTACATTTTTGTACTCCCAGGATGAATAGAGTATTGTGAGCTGTGAGCTTCAGACATCACCTCTGTCCTGAGTTCTCCACTAGGTACACATAAACGACTTCCAAATCTTAAGGAACCATCTGGATGCTTAACCAAACCAGTTTGTAACCCAGATTCAGTTTGTTTCCATTGCTTCTGCAGTTTCACATCATCCTTTTGAGCCTCTTTAATTCTTTCGATTAAAGATGATTGCAGCTCCAAACTTGCCCAGACTCCATCTGCCACTGGGTAGATTACTTCGATCCCCATCTTTCTTAGATCTTCCAATATTTCCTTGGGTGTGTTCAGGAAGAAAGCTACTGGTCTTCTGCTCAAGGCGTCAGCCACCTTATTTGCTTTGCCCGGATGATATTCCAATTTCATGTCGAAGTCTTTAAGCAGTTCTAACCATCTCCGTTGTCTCATGTTCAATTCCTTTTGAGTGAATACATATTTCAAGCTCTTATGATCTGTATATATATTAATTTGTTCTCCGCATAAATAATGTCTCCATAGCTTCAAAGCGAAGACAACGGCTGCTAATTCCAGATCATGAGTTGGATAGTTCATTTCATGAGTTTTCAATTGACGAAAAGCATAAGCGATTACCCTTCCATGCTGCATCAGAACACAGCCTAGTCCTTTTCCAGAAGCATCGCTATAGATTTCATAACCTCCCGAGCCTGAAGGTAAGGCTAACACTGGTGCTGTAATAAGTCGCTCCTTCAGTTCTTCAAATGCAGCTTGGCATTTATCAGTCCAAATAAACTTTTCATCCTTCTGAGTCAATCGAGTGAGTGGCTCGGCAATTCTGGAAAAATTCTCCACAAATCTTCTATAATATCCAGCTAGTCCGATAAAGCTTCGAATTTCCGCAACATTCTTGGGAGTAGGCCATGATTTTACAGCTTCTATCTTTTTGGGATCCACCGATATCCCTTCTCCGCTAACTATATGTCACAGGAAAGAAATTTGGTCCAACCAGAATTTGCACTTGCTTAACTTACCATACAACTTCTCTTGTCGTAGAGTTTCAAGTACTATTCTCAAATGTTCTTCGTGTTCCTTCTCATTCTTTGAATAGACTAATATATCATCAATAAACACTATTACAAATTTGTCCAAGTATTTATAAAATACTCTATTCATCAGATCCATAAATATAGCCGGAGCATTAGTTAGCCCGAAAGGCATAACTTGAAACTCATAGTGTCCATAATGGGTCCTGAAGGCAGTCTTCGGTATATCTTCCTTTCTGACTTTGACCTGATGATACCCTGATCTGAGATCTACTTTTGAAAATACAGTTGCTCCTCCGAGTTGGTCAAACAACTCATCAATCCTTGGTAATGGATATTTGTTCTTAATAGTTACTTCGTTTAGTGCTCTATAATCAATCACCAGCCTTAGACTTCCATCCTTCTTCTTCACGAATAACACAGGTGCTCCCCAAGGAGATCCACTAGGTCTAATGAATTTTTTAGCCAATAACTCCTTAATTTGTTTACTTAATTCAGCTAGTTCTTCCTTAGTCATGGGATAAACCTTCTTTGCAATAGGTGGAGAACCTGGAATCAAATCAATATAAAATTCTACAGCTCTATCAGGGGGTATGCCAGGTAATTCATCAAGGGACACATCTTTGAATTCGGCTACGACCTTGGGCCATTGAATTACTCCTTGATGCTGGAAATTTCTTCCTGATGTTTGTTCAAATCTTTCTAATTCTTCTTCATCAAATTCTTTCTGATCTCTCACGAATTCAAGTATTTCGCTATCGAAAAAGGAAAATTGAACTTTTTCTTGGCCACAATCTATAATTGCAGATGTTAAGATCAACCAATCCATTCCAAACACTACATCATAATTGTTCATGGGGAAAACTAACAATTTAGCTTGGAAGCTTCCTCCTCCCATTTTGATGGGACAGCTTCGACATATCCGGCTTACTTCTACCACCCCATTACCGGTAAGGATTCTTAACTTTTTGATCAGGGGTTGAGTTAATATATCATATTTAGATACAAAAGATGCTGATGAATGTGTAGCTCCAGAATCAAATAAGACAGATGCAGGACTAGATGATGCAAGTATAGTACCTGATACCACGTATCCAGCCGTCACTGCTTCATTGACATTCACCATGAAGGCCTGTCCATGCTTCTTCTTTTTCTTGTTGTAGTTATTTGGACCCGCATTTTGCGCCTGATGGAACTGGTGCACTTGGGGTGGTAATGCTGGCCTCTGTTGATTTTCTTGTGCTTGCTGTCTGGGCCCACCTTGGCTAACATTCCTTGGTCCATTTATATTGTTGATGGTTTGACGAGGACACTGACGCATCTGATGTTCAGATGACCCACATCTGAGGCACCTGCCCTGAAGCTTCCTGCAATCATTTCTTTTGTGCCCTGGCTTCCCGTAGTAATTACAACTCGGGCGATTCTTATTTTGTCCGGTTTGGATCTGCTTCTGTTGAGCTTGTCCCTGATTCCTTGACTGGACAGTGATAGCCTCCAGGTTTCGCTTCTCTCCCCCGACTTGGCATTATCCTCGTCATTTCGCATCTGTTCCTGGTCCCTGGCAGCCTCTACTACCTGCGCATAAGTGGTGCATGCGTATGGTGCTACACTCATCTTCAATTGGTTATTTAGTCCTTCCCGAAATCGGCTTATCTTCTTATTTTCGTCGGGTACAAGGTACGGGGCAAATCTGCTGAGCCTCGTGAATTCTACTGAATACTCATCTACCGAACTCTTGTTCTGCTTTAAGTAAGTGAACTTCCTTTCAAGCTCCAGCTTGGCGCTCATAGGAAAGAATCTTTCCCTTTACTAAAAGACGTATGGGCCCACAGGTATATAGGCCCATTTGATGTTTTGGAAAGAGTCAGAGATGTAGCTTACCGACTGGCCTTACCACCTTCACTTGAAGGAGTTCATAATGTCTTCCATGTTTCTCAACTTAGAAAGTACGTGCCAGATACTAGACACATACTTGACCATTCTGAGATAACAGTGGGTCCAACTCTGCGCATACAGCAGAAGCCGGTAGAGATCATGGATCGAACGCAGAAGGTTCTCAGGAATAAGACAGTATCCTTGGTTCGAGTTTCATGGAACAAGGACTTCCCTGGCGAATCTACGTGGGAGAAGGAGGACGACATGCGGCAACAATATCCATACATCTCCGTCGATTAAGGTACCTTAGTTTTTCCCTGACCCTGTGTGTGTTTTCTTAAATTCCGAGGACGAAATTTAATTAAGGTGGGTAGAGTGTCATAGTTTTAAAAAAAAAATTAAATAAATAAATTCTTTCTACAAAGAATAAATTCCCATATATATATATATATATATATATATATATATATATATATATATATTTATAAATAGAAAAACCAACTTGTAAGTTTAACCTCCCAACTTTTATTATTGTATCATGCAATAATAAACCCTTTTACATCCAAACCCTCCAACCAACTTTGCAATTTCAATTTTTATGGGACACTTGTCATTAGATGGTGGTTGGGAAGCTTCATGAATGGCCATGTGTCAAACATGGAGGGAATGGAGGAAAGAAAGAAAAAAAAATATCAACACTCCCCCCCTCTCCACTACTTGCCCCCCCCCCTTCACTCTCTCTCTCCTCTCTCCAACACCTTCTTCTTCTTCCTTCAACTTCCTTTCTTCTCCAAATTTTCCAAGAAAAAGAATTAGGTATTAATTCCTTTATTTTTCTTTCCCTTTACTAAACTCCTTTCCTTAGTTGATCCTAACTTGATTATATATATATATATATATATATATATATATATATATATATATATATATATATATATATTTTGTGCTTCTAAATTGTAGGGTTAAATTTTGGAGTTTTAATTGTTCCAAAAAAAAAAACCTATATATACATGGGAATTTATTCTTTGTAGAAAGAATTTTTTTTTTTTTTTTTATTTTTTTTTAACTATGACACCCTACCCACCTTAATTAAATTCCGTCCTCGGAATTTAAGAAAACACACACAGGGTCAGGGAAAAACTAAGGTACCTTAATCGACGAAGAGGTATGGATATTGTTGCCGCATGTCGTCCTCCTTCTCCCACGTAGATTCACCAGGGAAGTCCTTGTTCCATGAAACTCGAACCAAGGATACTGTCTTATTTCTGAGAACCTTCTGCGTTCGATCCACGATCCTCATATAAGTAACTCCTAATCAAAAGAATGAATCAATAATAATAACTTTAGCCACAAGATTCTTGAAATTTAGTAAAATGCATCTTTAATCCTTCACTAAACTTTCATGTTTATCATTCTTCCTCTCCTAGGTAAATCCGATAAGTCCAAGATATTCATGTACAACCAGTATCAAGCCCCTAAACCTATATCCTATCCCTTATAACTCAACCTGCAAGGGCCACCACTAAAAGACGTGTCACGCCCCGACTTCCATAAATATAAATTTTGGAGCGTGGTACATCTCCAGGCTACGCACTTATAAGATACAACACGTGCCGTACTGCGATTGTCGTCTGTAAGGTCAGAGATAAAATATAGGTACAGAAAAAATAACTAACTAATCACTTCCAAAATGTCATTATCCAAAATGTTACTACTTCCACTTCCAAGAGTTCCATAATTATACATCACATATCCACTACTACGTCTTATCATTAATTATACAAGTCATATCCGATACTAAATCTTATTATTAACAAAAGTCTTCCAAGGATGCAGTCACTTGTAGAGATCCTTTTCAGCATACTGATCATCTGGAATCTCCTCCACACCTAGTGAACAAAACTAGGTCGAAAATTGACAAGTTGTGCATTCATAACTTAATAATCCTATTATTACTTGAACACGCTAAGAATCACATTCACATTTTGTATAAACGGAAACTTTGTTAAAAGATACAACTTAAGTAGCGAAAATATAAATTTGTGTCTTTATACTTCTCTAACTCACACGTTATATATATACGTATATCCATAGGTATGTTGTAAGTCCTTTCTAACATAGCCTTTAGTTTGGATATTCAATACATATATATATTTGGTTGGAGGGTTTGGAGAGGTTTTTGGAACAATTAAAACTCCAAAATTTAACCCTAATTCTTTTTCTTGGAAAATTTGGAGAAGAAAGGAAGTTGAAGGAAGAAGAAGATGTTGGAGAGAGGAGAGAGAGAGTGAGGGGGGGGGGGGGCGGCCAAGTAGTGGAGAGGGGGGGGAGTGTTGATATAATTTTTTTCTTTCTTTCCTCCATTCCCTCTATGTTTGACACATGGCCATTCATGAAGCTTCCCAACCACCATCTAATGACAAGTGTCCCATAAAAATTAAAATTGCAAAGTTGGTTGGAGGGTTTGGATGTAAAAGGGTTTATTATTGCATGATGCAATAATAAAAGTTGGAGGGTTAAACTTACAAGTTGGTTTTTCTATTTATAAAAAAATAGATATTCTATATATATATATATATATATATATATATATATATATATATATATATATATATATGGGAATTTATTCTTTGTAGAAAGAATTTATTTATTTATTTTAAAAAAAAATTTAACTATGACAAATTGGTAATGGGAGTCATAATGGTACTAAATCCATGGACAAATCTCCTATAAAATATGGCCAATCTATGAAAGCTCATGGCCTCATGTATAGTCGTAGGAGCAGGCCAGTCCCTAATGACCTTAACCTTGTCAGTGTCTGCTGAAACACCCTTACTAGACATGACGAACCCTAAGTATTGAACATACTAGGTCATAAAGAAATATTTTTTTCAAGTTGACAAATAACTTCTTTCAGAGCATATACAAGACTTGTGTCAAATGAAAGAGATATTCCTATTGGATTCGACTAAACACGAGAATATCGTCAAAATAGTTTACAACGAAGAGTCCTAAGAAAGGGCACAAAATATGGGTCATAACCATCATAAACGTACTAGGGGCATTGGACAAACCAAAGGATATGATCATCCACTCGTATAATTCGTCCTTAATCTTAAATCTGGTGATAACCACTACGTAGATCGATCTTGAAAAAATGGAAAAATATATTCAAGCGGAGGAATAGGGAACATATACTTGACCATTATGGCGTGAATATCTACGCACATCCTCCAACGACTATCTTTCTTGGGAGTGAGTAGTGTAGGAACGGCACAGGGACTCGAGCCCTCATGAATAAAGCCTTATGTAACTACTCGTCCACTTGGCGTCTAAACTCACCGTGCTCTGTAGGGTTCATTCTATAATGAGGCAAGTTGGGTAAGGTGGACCATGGCATTAAGTCTATGGCACGTTGGATGTCTCTCAAAAGAGGAAGTTCGTCATGTAGGTATTTTAGCATAACATCACTAAAATCAGCAAAGACCTGACGTATCTTGGGAGGGTATTCTACAATATCACTAGTATGTGCAAGACTAGTAGCGACAATAGCATATACAAGTCCCTCTTCCTTGCTTCCATGGATAAAATCCCTCTTGTTCACCATGTGAAGTGCTACCTTACTCGCCTTAGACGTTCCTGATTCGGGTTTGGGCCCAACTGAAAGTTCCTTGGATTTAGATGGATACAACACAATCTTTTTTATCTTTGTGAGTGAACATATACGTGTTGTTCTTCCCAAAATTGGTACTGTCTACGTCATAAGCCAGGGTATCCCCAATAAAATGTGCGTAATGTCCATAGGAAGGACGTCGCACTATATGCTATATAGGGACCAAGCATCTTTGAGTGACAGAGTGTGCAGTCTTGTCAACCCAAGTGACATTGTAGGGCTTGAGGTGTTTCTCGACCTTAAGTCATATGTTCTCTAAGGTCGTCTTTGCAATACCGTTAACGCAACTCCCTCCATCAATTATAAGTTTACAAAACATGTTATTAACTTTGAAAGGCGTGGAAAATAAGAATACGTCGCCAGTCTACCCGGCCTGCAGGGTAGCAAACATGTATCTAACCACATGTAAGGGTGCAGTTGAGGAGGTTAACTCAAGTTCATAGTCACTAGTTCCTCCCTCAACTATACGGGGGTCTTCTTCAAGTCAGACTTTTAGTCATCCCTTGAGTCATTTGACTCCCTACCCAAGTGCAAGTTCCTAGATGAACACTGATGAACAAAGTGTCCAATACCTTGACAGATGTAGCACTTGGATCCCTTAAGCTCTACCATAGAAGTTTTTCTCTTTTCCTTGTCTGCAGTCGTACGTAGCTTAATGGGTTGTTTGTACTACCATTTAGGTTGGCCCTTTTGTTGGTAAACTTATTATAGTTGAAGCCCTTTTGATGTTGCTCAAATTCGAGCGTTATTTGGTATGCATCTTCAACAATAGCCACCCTCAAAGGACCAATTTTACGTCTAAATTCTGATTTCAAGCAAGATGAAACCGCGAGAGCGTGACTCGGGGGTCCTCGAGGATCTCACAATGAGACAACACTTTGTCTAACCTAGTCATATACTGACATGCTACCCTGACGAAATGTAGCCATTTGGTCTATAAACTTGTCTTTATAGGATTGTGGGAGGTATTTTTCGCAAAGGATCTCTTTCATCTCGATCCACGTGCCTATAGGGACTCTACCTAAGCATGTTTTTTGTCCTTTTCAATAGAAGACCAATATATCTTAGGGGAACCAGTCAGTTTCATTTTGGCAAATCGGGTGCGTCTTTCGTCACACATGCCGTACTACTCAAAATAATCGTCTGTGTTAGACAACCAATCGCTAAAGGCCTTAGGATCATGGCAACCGTCAAAGGATAAGAGCTCTACATTTACTTTCTTAGTGATGTCATTACCTCGAAATCTATAGATTCGATCTCTTAGACGACATTCCTTGTCGGAATCATCATGGATATCATGGAAAATCTTAGCTCTAAATTCCTCTCTGCTAGGTGGAGCAGGATTAGCGGGATTATGCCTCTTAGTAGGGTGTATGAAATTTTTAGGACCCTCCCAAGCATGTTGTAGGGGCATTTGGTCCACTAACGGTTGTTCCCATTCCCGAATGAGATGGATCTTATATGATTGTTTGGTGTTGTTGTTCAAGGACATATATCAATTCCATTTGGTTGACTCTAGCATTCAAAGTCTCTATCCTAACATAAAGTGCATTGAACCTAGCATTGAATTCAGCTATTATTTGCTTTTTAGAGTCTAATATCAATGAAGATAATTTATCAAACAAATAACTATTTTCCATGTTTTAACTTAAAATTCTTCCTTTACGTAAATGCATAAAAATCTAAGCTTTGATACCAAATCTGACACGGAACGGGGACTTCAGTTTAACTAATCCAATTTTACAATTAGAGTTTATAGAAAATTTAACTAGTGAGCAAGTGTAGAAAATAATAGATTGATAATTTTATTGATGGACTACTTCACTACTTATAGGGAGTCTAGCTCCTCTACATACTACATATTCCGATGTGGGACTAAAAGTCCCTTATTGACTCTCAACACTTCCCCTCAAGATGGACGATAGATATTGATCATCCCCATCTTGTTACATAGCTTCGACAGACTTAATGAACTAAGACCCTTAGTCAGACAGTCTGCAACTCGTTCTTCTGAGCGGACATGGTCAATCTTCAGTATCCCTTGTTCCAGCTTCTCCTTGATGAAGAATCGATCAATCTCGATGTGCTTCGTTCTGTCGTGCTGAACGGGATTGTTAGCTATACTTATTGCAGCTTGACTATCGCTCAGAAGACGTAATGGTGCTCCCTTGTCTAGCTTTAACTCTGTCAGCAACGCTTTCACCCACAGCAATTCTGACACTCCCAGAGCCATTGCTCTGTATTCTGCTTCAGCTGTCGACCGTGCTACCACAGACTGTTTCTTGCTTCTCCATGAGACCAGATTTCCTCCTACAAAAATACAGTATCCCGTGGTTGACCTTCTGTCGTCTATGCAGCTCGCCCAGTCTGTATCACAGTACCCCTCAACTTCTATGCGTCCATTCTTCTTGAACCATAGTCCCTTTTCCGGCGTTCCTTTCAGATACCTCAAGATCTGAAATACTGCTTCCATATGACCCTTTCTTGGATCATGCATGTAGCGACTCACTACACTCACCGCAAATGAGATATCAGGGCGAGTGTGTCCCAGATAAATCAATCTCCCTACAAGTCGTTGATATCTTTCAAGATCAACGGGCTCTCCTGCTTCTGCTCCCAACTTGCACTTCTGGTCAATTGGAGTGACCGCTGCTTTGCATCCCAGCATCCCTGTCTCCTTCAGCAGATCTAGTGTGTATTTTCTCTGTGAGAGAACAATTCCTTGTTCGCCTTCACACACCTCGATACCTAGAAAGTACCTCATCGCTCCTAAATCCTTCACTTCAAACTCCTTCGCGAGTTTTGACTTCAGTTTAGTGATCTCGACTTCATCATCACCTGTGATCACTATATCATCCACATATACAGCAAGTGTAGTGATGTGGCCTCTTGCATGCTGAAGGAAGACCGTATGATCTGCATTTGTTTGACGGTATCCCATGCCTGTAACAGCCTTTCTGAATCTGTCAAACCAGGCTCGAGGAGATTGCTTTAGCCCGTATAGCGACTTCTTCAGTTTACACACCTTTCCTTGCGACGTCCCTCCGTTTGATTCCGTCGCGTAGCACCCTGGCGGGAGCTCCATGTATACTTCTTCTTGCAGGTCTCCATGAAGAAAGGCATTCTTCACATCCAGCTGGTACAGCTTCCACCCATAGTTCGCTGCAATGGAGACCAGAGTTCTATCGGTGCTCATTTTTGCTACTGGGGCAAACGTCTCATCATAGTCTATGCCATATGACTGTGTGAATCCTTTTGCAACCAACCTCGCCTTGTATCGCTCGACATTTCCTTCTGACGTCTCTTTCACTGTGTACACCCATTTGCATCCCACAGCTTTCTTCCCTTTGGGTAATGGAACTAGCTCCCATGTCTTATTTTTTTCCAGTGTCCCAAGTTCTTCCATCATTGCAGCTTTCCACCTTGGATCTTTCTTTGCTTCCTGCCAACACTTGGGCAACGAAGTAGAGTCTAACGATGTAATGAAGGCTCGATAATTCGAAGAAATGTTAGAATAAGACAAGAAGTTGGCAATGTCATGTTCGTAGTCATCAAAACGAGCAGGAGCCTTACCCGCATTGATGCGAAAAGATCTCCTTAAGGGAGCAATAGGTGGTGGAGAGATCATACCATCCGAGTCGGAGAGATCCGCATCAGAATCCGAGTGATTCAGTGCGGGGGCAACATCTTCAGGAGTTGGAGCAGGAGTAGACGAGGGACTTGGTACAGTAGGCACAGGGCACAGCATAGACACAGTACTGGACTTCTGTTGTCTCCTTCTGTAGACTTGGAGCTCATTTTTCCTTGTCTGCTGCTCCCCCTGCGTAACATATGTATCGTCTTCTTCATTCTCTGTATCGGAGTCACTATGCTCTCCCCCTTTCGTCCAGTTTTCTACAATCGGACACGGAACCGATCCGACGACCACATTTGGGCTTATTATCTCCCCCTCACATCGAACAACATCTGTGTTAGGTGTGTCACCAAATGCTGAACCTTCATCCGAACCATAGTATGGTTCGAGTTCTCTGAATGTAACGTCCATGCTGACAAACATCTTCCGCTCGACTGAGTCGGTGCAAATAAAGAATTTGACATCTCGACTTGTCTTCGAAATACGCCGTTTTTTTTTGGACGGCTAGGGTTAGGGTTAGGGTTTGGATGGGGCTGCTAGGACTAGGGTTAGGGTTATCATGGCAAGAGAGTGCTAGGGTTAGGAAGGGGGGGCGGGAGTCCTGGCGGCTAGGGTTTCCTGGATGGAGGGGAGGTCCGATCCTGGATGGTGGGGGGGGGGGGGGGGGGGGGCGGGAGGTCCTGAAGGGGGGCGGGATAGGATTGGGGGGGTGGCGTTCCTGGATGGGGGGGGTCCTGTAGGGGGCTGGAGCAAATGGATCGGGGGGGGGCTGCGGGTGGAGCGGGGGGGGGGGGGGGGGGGGGGGGGCGCAGCGGGTTAGGGTTATAGGAGGGGGGGAAAAAAATTTGTTTTGTGGAGAGAGAGAGAGAGTTATGGCTCTGATACCATGTAGAAAATAATAGATTGATAATTTTATTGATGGACTACTTCACTACTTATAGCGAGTCTAGCTCCTCTACATACTACATATTCCGATGTGGGACTAAAAGTCCCTTATTGACTCTCAACAGCAAGTTATTTGTAGTTATTAAACAAAAAATTATAGAAGGAGACCTAGTTATCGTTATTAATTTTGAAAGGGTTATTTACACTAACCTCTCCTATATTTTTGGTTTATTAAACGGGCCTTCCTTATTTTGGAAATAATTACACTAACCTCTCCTATGTTTTATGTTTACTTCACGGAACTTCCCTATGTTTTATGCTTTACCTAAAGGGTTATTACACTAACCATAAAGGGAAGAAGAGGTTCGTGTAATTAGTTTCAAAGTAAGGGAGGTCCGTTTAATAAACCGAAAACATAGGAAAGGTTGGTGTAAATAACCAGTTTTGAGATTAACTTCCACGATCTATCCGGAAGAGTGCGATTCTGCCACAAGTCTTCGAGAAAGGCCCAACTTCGCCTATGAGGGATAGGCCTTCAACACGTACTTGGCCTCCTTAGGATATTGTGCACAACTCCTTGTTGAGGAAGAAGATCGCACACACCATATGAGAACGGCAAACCCAATCCGGATTTGACTTAGGTTTCGAATGAGTCAATGTCAATTTGGCATCTTCGTCAATTGTTTGTCCAAGTGTTCCTCTAAGCAGGGTAGATGATCCTTCGGCGAAGATGTTGACAAGAGTTTAGTAGAATATGAGAGAAGAAAACTTAACTCATTGGTATCATACCAAAGTTTAATAGTAGATTTTATTTTCGTTCTTTATGTGTATCATCTACAATTATGTCTTTTTTTATCGCCATACGAATCAACCATAAGATAACACAAAATAACTCGAGGATAAACAAATAATCCTAGGGAAGATAAGCTTCCTATCCAAACTAACCTCCAAATAACACTAAAGATAAACACATAATCTATTGATTCCTAAGAAAAATAAGTTTCATATCCAAACTAACCTCCAAATAACAAATAAATAAAGATAAAAGTATCCCAACTCCTCAACCAAAATATCTCAACTCTTCTTAGATTTTGCAAGCTAGCTATTCCAAAGTTAAGGCTCATTTCTGTCTCGTGCCGCATTATGGTCGAATCTGATCCCCATCAATTCATCTCTATTTTTTGGGCAATTGAAAATATTACAACGTGTCATTGCTCACCTTACTGCTATAGCACGGGTTATTCTATTTTCGAAAAACAATAGGTACACTCGTCAACATGTTCTATTTCTCTCTACATCTTATACAAATCTAAACATGTCGTTGTCGGATGCGTATCTGACACATATCGAATACATTATGGACATCCCAAAAATACTCTAGGACAATAAAACGGGTATAGGGTCCTTATTGTCGTGTCCCTACCATATTGTGTCGTATCCATGCAACATAGGAAGACAGTGAACCTTAGCAAACATGCCCTCAACTTAAGTCGAGAAAATTGCTAAAATACGTTCAACTTTATGCTATCATCACATTGATATAACTCCTACTTCTTTTATGTCCACGCTACCATGAACTCCTTTAATAGTTGAAACACTTTGCTATACTCACTTAGCCTATACTCATACTTAACCCTACCAAGTGACAATATAAATGTAAGGTCGATACGATGATAGCGAAAAGTCGAATGTATTTTAATGTAAATTATCCCTGTAATTAAATACACAAAATATTCTCAAATTGCAATCCGATACTATAAATTATTTTTTATTAGCGGATTGCTACCCTAAAATTTTCTTTTCCAGTTTGCTACCATGACGTTGTTAACAGAAAGTGGAATCATGAATGAATATTAGTACTTAGTTTCGTATATAAGTCCTTTTCTTAATCCAATTCAAATTATTATATTAAACCCCTTGAACCTGTTTTTCCATTACACTATAACCCAAAAAATTACAAAAAAGAAACTTCAAGTTCAAACGTATTTTCCTATTTACATTCCACCCACCCATCTTCTTCCTCATTCCTCCATCACAAACCCTAACCCAAATTAATAACTCTTACCATCATCATCATCATCTTCACTCCATCTTAAACCCCAAACTAAAAGCTAACTCTCATCCTCACCATCACACCCTCCCATCTCAGTAAAACAGCAACCGCCACACCCCCACCCCACCCCCCACCCCCACCCCCACCCCCACCACCACCCCCACCCTCTCCGTGCACAACATTGCTAGAGCGGAAGGGGGGATGGTACGACAACTGGATTTAGGGTGAGAGCTATGTTACACAAATAAGGACACGGTTGCAGATGCGGACACGATACGAATACGGGATACAAACATTTCCAAATATGTACAAAGGTAGTTACCTATATTGTACGAGTACGGATACGGAAACGGGTACAGACAAGATACGGATACAAACACCATCTTCCTTGTCCGTGCAACATAGGGTGAAGAGTTATCATTTGCTATTTGGGGAAGAAGGTTTTCAACGTACCTTCTTTTCGCTCCAAAGGTAGACTATCCACAATTTACCAAAAGAAATATTTAATATGACAAAATTTTAACCGAACGTATTAAGAGTGTCAATATTCGTGGTAGCAATCCGCCAATAAGTAAAGCATTATTACTGTAGGACATGACACAGATACTCCAATGCCATGTCATGTCTGTGTTGCCGTGTCCGTATAGTATCGTGTCGTGTCAAACAACTAGAAGATGAGAAGAAAAATATATATATACCTGTCCTTTCTCCTCGACAACAATCAAATCATCGTCGTCGTCATCAGAACCACCTCCTCGCTCAACCTTGACCGGCTTGTCCGGGTCTTCATCCAGAATTAAACAATCGTCGTCGTCCGAATCGTCCCCCTCCTCCTTCGTTGCTCTCTCCACCTCCGCATCCGAAGTCAACAGCTTATAATCATACTCTTCTTCTTCGTCGTCGTCGGAGAAACTATCGATCACGACCGGCACCGAAGTTCTCATAGCTGTAAACCAAGCAAAGATCACAAAATTTGGGATCTTTCTGTAGAGAGAGAGAGAAAGGGATCGATTCAATAATATGAGAGAGAAAGTGTTCTCAATCTCTATTTCTACTGTCGGGGATTTTTTTTTTTGGAAACCCTAAATTTTCGGGGATTAAACCATAAAATCGAGAGCCGGAGTAGTAGTTTTTTTTTTTTTTGGAAACCCTTTAGTTTTCCTTTATAACTTCGGCATCTTTCTGTAGAGTGGGGATTGATTCAATAATATGAGAGAGAAACAACTCTCAATCTTTATTTCTACATCTGCTGGGGATTTATTTTAGGAAAGTGATACTCGGCCCGAAAATTTGGGCCGAGCAGCAGACTGAAAGGCCACGTGGCAAGTTAAAATTGGTTGGCATGTGGGTCCCAAAAAAATATAGTCCGCTGCTAACTTGGTAACCAGAAGTGGTGTCGGTTCACGTGTCGGCCCACATTTCCGGTTTGTGCAGTAGTATTGTTTAATTTTTTTTTTTTTTTTGAGAAATTCTAAATTTTCGAGGATTAAACCATAAAATTGAGAGACGGAGTCGTTTTTGGAAATCCTAGGTTTTCCTTTGAATCCTACGTAACTTTCGTTTTTGTGTTCAAATTAGAGATATTTTGCATGTATACCTCGAGGTGTGTATCGGGTCAGTACGGGTCTAATTTTGATCTGATTTGACCAAACCGTGCCAGGTTAGTCCATGTAGGAGTTCAAGTCGGACCATGATTTAGAATTAAAACTCAAATCCAGTCCAAATCGAGACCCGCATAGCTTCGATGCGGGCCCGATCCGGACTAGATCCAAGCCGACGAGCCGACAAGTATATTTTTATATATTAAAGGTTAGTATGTATAAGTATATTTATATGCATTTATAACATCAAATTAATGTAGACCTAGTGGTTAGTATGGGAAGCTTTAAGCATCCATGAGATCTATCATAATGGCTTGATTGATTTGTTTTGTAATTAACATAAACTTAATAATAGGGTCAAAGACTCGAAGTCTATCGGACAAGATCATTCTTCAGATAAGCTTACAGCCAATAAAATTTATTCTTAACTTACGTCATAATCAATGAGGTTAAGCCAATGATTTCATAATATAGATCCTGAATTTATACTGTAAATTTAACCAAATTCTAATTCGTAAGACTCAACTTATCATCTCTGTAATCCATTAATTATAAACTTCAAATTATATCCTAAACGTATATCATTATTGTTATGTCCTCGTACTTCCCCCACTCCTTTGCATTGCATGAAACTTGAGCAAAGAAACTTACTCCAAATTATATTCTAAACTGCTACCATTTTTTTTAAAAAAAATCTCACTCACACACACAATTGAGGGACTCGAACATGTCGGTCCCTCCTGGTGTCCGCTCTAATACCATTAGACTAGAGAGCTCGGACTAAACTGATACCATTATTGTTACGTCCTCGTGCTTTTTTTTTCCCCTTGCATGAAACTTGAGCAAAGAGGTCGGTTGAGAGGAAACATGGAATAATTAAAAATCATGTTAAATCTTTACCATTCGTTTTAATCCTAAGGTTCATATTTGCTTTTCTAGCATCTCATTTAAGACGTGGTTTCTCAACTTTTGATCATTACTCTTTCTCACCATGATCTAGATAAAATAAATCCGAAACGTAAATTTCTTTTTTTTGTATGACATTATAGACTTACAACGTTGGAAATCTTTAGTTGATGTCTTTTACCAATTCGAGATGTTTGTCAGTTACCAGTAGATTTTGTAGGCTATTATTCTAGATAAAAATAAATCCGCAACACAAATTTATTTTTACTGGATAACATTATAGACTCGTAATGTTAGAAATCTTTAGTAGAAGTTTTTTTTTTATCAATTCGAGATCATTGAAAGAACGAAAGAAAAAAAAAATTGCTCGCTCGATCAATTCACTCATGTGAATGGAACCAATAGATTTTGTATGCTTCTTTACAGAAGATAGTATAGCAACTATAAATACCGAGCAACCAAAAGCAGTAAATTACAACTTGGAAGCAACATAAATGAACAAACAAACAAGCAATTTAAAGAACTATTCAGAAAATACGGTCCTGTTTATGAACTCTTAGCTCTTCATTTATGTGCGTGTATTTCTGGCAAGAGCAACTTTCTTACTTTAACTGGTCTCATCCATGTAACTAAGCAGTAATTTTCATAACGCAAATATTTGCTATTCTTTTTTGAAACCTACAGTACTTTTCAACTGTCGATAGTTAGTACTCTACAATCCAAGTCCGTCGACCGCAAAAACATTACACACAATCAGAAACAGTACAATGTTAAAAACCACTAGCTTCTACAATTGATCTGTTACAAAAAACCAGGTCGACGACCATCCAAGTCGGATCAACTCACAATACAGTCAGGCCCTCAACAGTACTCATGCAGTCTGCCATGTCCGCGTCAAGAGTTGCTACCCAGACGACAAAATCTTTCTGTGGTGGGAATGTTGAGCTGCTACCAGAACTATCATTAAGTGACAATAGCCAGCAAAGGGGTAGGCATCATAAGCAGCAGGAGGCTGTGTAAATTCACCGCACAACATGTAATTATGCATCAGTTTAAACCCTGTTAAAATGTTCGTCACCAAATTGAGAGCTCAGATAATCACATTAAATCTAATGGACTGGGCTCTCTTCAGCTATTCGATAAATAACACAAATGACAAGCAAATGAATTAAAGGAAATCTCACCTGGAATATGAACTCATTGAATGTCATGAAAACCGGCTCAATAATAAGGAGTGCTATAATATGGCTGAGAAGGCGTCTGTTGTTGGGGATAGGCTGCAGCAGCAGCGGCGGCTGCTGGCTGAGCATAACTTTGCTGTGGATAAGCCTATAAAGGATTCATAAAAAACATGAGTAACATTGATAATTATCTCAATCAGAAAAAAGAAACACAAGTTAATATTTTTATTCCCACAAAATAATATTATACACTTCCATTTCCCTGGGGACTTGTAACGCATATTGATTTTGCCTTCCATTTAGATCTTCACAACTTATAGAAAACAAAAAAGCATAGGTGTTAAAACCAGAACCATAAATTAGAAGAGGAAAAAAGGACTTCTAATAAACTCCCCATATATAGAACTCAACATATAGCAAATGTCTTGAGAGAAAACAACAAGGTGAATGGTGGTTTGAGCCCAAAAAACAATTTATGAGGAAGCAGTTTTTTTAACCAATGAACAGCAGGAAAAAGAGAGTACATTTTGTAACACCCTCAGTTTTCAACAACAATCTTAGACTATAAACTACAAACATCAACCCCGAGAAAGGTTCAAAGTTCAGACATGTCTTTATGAAATGCTTATCTACTCGAATGATGATCTCCAGCAGCAGCCATCAACAACCACAGTGGTATCCTCCTACAACATTGTCGTTGTCGACAAAACCAGCATCCACTGAAACCACCACCAACTTTGAATTGCTTAGGTTTTTGTTCTTTTCTTAAATAAAGAAGCTCCGTCTCTTCCTTTTCTTATAATCTTCCGCCTCTAGTCTCTGAGGATTTATCCAGGTTGAGAACAATGAGTTTGAAGTCCATCAAGTCTTTTAATTACAGATGATTTACTAGTATAGGTTTAGTTCTCTACTTTTTCTTCTAAATCTCCCACCCACCAGCAGACACCACTATTAACGCATTGGACTTTATTTTTCTTTGCTTCTCCAATTAAACTTCATCATTCTGATTTCTGTTTCTGTATGTAAATGTTCTTATTCTCCAAATCCTTCCTTTGACCCCATATTGAAGGCTTTGTCCGGCCATCAAACTCTTGCATCACTGATGACAGTATATATATATATATATATATATATATATATATATATATATATATAAAATATATATATATATATATATATATATATATAAAATATATATATATATATATATATATAAGGTTCGTAGTATCGGTATCGGATCCTTCCTAGGAGAATCGGGACCGGCAATATCGGCACTATCAGATCGGAGTAATGGATTTTTGGTATCGAAAATATAATTAATTATTAATAAATTAATAAATTTTAGAAATTTAGAAATTTTTTTATACATTTAGGCATAATTGTAAGTATTTAATGTGTTGTTTTTTAGTAGTTTTCAAATGAAATGAAATGAAATAGTAGTAGCCCTTGCCGATTGGTTTACCTATGGTAGATAAGTTTTCTTCTTTTACAACCTTACTATGCTTTTACACTCTTGCTGATTGGTCTTTTTCATTCTTTTTTTTTTTTTTTGCTAATTTGACCGGAAAAGAGACGCCCAATAGCGGTATAGGTCAATATCAGTCGGCATCGGATCGAGACATGTCAAACCGCATTAATATTGGCCGTAACGGATCAGTATCGACCAATATACTTCGCTTAATTTTATTATGCACAACATTATTAACCATATCTCATTGAGACATTGACCAAATGGGATCTCCCTTTTTGCAGAGCACAAGGATGTCAAGGTTTCTCGTCTCGATGAGTGACAATGACTAGAGACGAGTAACTTTAATTAATTAAATTATTATTTTAGTCTAGAGATAAGTACATCTATTTTTCTTTTAACTATTATCTTTAATTAGATTCTTTATTTTCTTGTACTATGTTTTCGCAATAGGAGTATGAGAGTATCTGATAACGATGATCCACAATAACTATTTCATTAGGTAGAGTGGCATTTAGGCCATCTGGGACACTCAAGAGAATGGATATAGATTACTTTCAAAAATACAAGTATATAGGCGCCCGCTAAGGACAGACAATATTATACTATATCGCCGAGATATTGTCCAATGTGCCAAAGGACCCGAACCACAATCAGAAAGAACCCAATATCCAATATTTAGAACCTTGGTGATACACAAGGAATGAAGCATTGTTGTAATGCAAAGCAAATAAGCTTACCAAATAACAAAGTAAATAACACAACTTGATTCATACAAACCCAGATACTAAACATGCAGCCAAATTAACCACCCTGATGAGAGATGAAAAAGATATCATTTATTACACTAATGATACTTGAAGAAATCAGTACCAATACCTGCATTGGATGTGATGGAGGATACGTGCCATATGCTGCAGCCTGAGGAGCCGCTGTTGGCATCTGCTGCTGACCATAGTTTGCATATCCATAAGCATTATAGCCAGCCTGAGAGATAATTACATGCATCAGTAAACCATACAATAAAAAGCAACATTAGTACTCAAAGCAACCCAAGAATAAGGAAGATATTTCAGTTACACGCTTGGAAACAAAATGGCCAATAAACACAGTAGATGCAAGTAAACCAGCTAAAAAGTTTTTTTTTTTGATGAGAAAAATAGTGGAGCCTGTTTGCTTTAACTGTATATGCGAGATGCAGCTTCAGCTTGACCTGTATGAGCTACAATATCTAATGCTAGAAAATAGGACTGCGTAATTGGATGCAATAAATTGTAGAAACCGGTTCGCTTTGCACCTATAAACTGTATTCATGAATAATCTTCTCACTGGGCCTGCGTGCATCACAAGTTGCTCCTTACCTGCCTGCAGCAGCAGTAACTCATGCTGCTGTAAGTTTACTGCAGCACAAGTCGAAGTAGCTTACTATATTCTACTGCTTGCACCGTGGTAATGCACATGATATGCAAACAGCAAAACAAGAAAGGTTTGACAAGTGACAGCAAGTCATGCTGCACAAGCTTGAGTTGCAATGAACTGGCAGGCCCTTGATGGAAAACAATATAAATATTATAACATAAACTTGAATACTTTGGTTTTGGCAAGCAGTACCAATATCGTGTTAATGCAAGTCACATAACTTCATATGAAGTAATTACAAATAGATTTCTATGATTGCTTCAAATTTAATATGTCAAAAAGAATAATATCCGATGTACATGAAACAAGACAGTCATTAAGACATGCATATCAATACACATCAAAGAAAGTCCACCTATGATGGAATAAATAGAATAATGTACTTCACCTGCGGTGCATAGCCTGGATTCCACTGTTGCCCAGATGTCTGAGGCCAAGTCGGAACATTTTGTCCATAACCAGCTGGCCACTGATTTTGAGCATTAGGATATGCTCCCGTAACAGATTGACCAGGTGAAGACTCACCTGTGTAAGTCCTTGACACTTTTGCCTTGTCCTGTGCAAGGTAATCTTCTGCTTGTCGTTTTTTTGATACCAAAGCACTCTTTTGGTGCAAGAAGAGGGTAGCATGCCGATGGTGAGCCTTCTTTATTGCCAGCACATCCCCAAACATATCGAGAAACTGCGAAGTAGTTCAGAAGGCTTATCAGGCTGACAGTTAAACAGCGCAATCATACAAATAGAGATGTGAAGATAGTTAAAATAATTCTCCCTGCTAGAAGATTTATCTTCCATTACATAATATGTTATTATGTCGGAAGATTATCTTTCATAATTTAAGTAGTGCCTACATCAATCTCAGATGAGGTTGGTCAAGAAAAATATTTATTTAAACACTTGAAGTACAAGAAAATAACAATCTCAATGTTCTGATGAGAATTTACAGCAAGCCACAACAGAATATATATACCTCCATAAAAATGCAAGATATTTCTTCTCTGTCTGCTGGGCTTGCCATGTTAAAATTGTCAGAATTTGGTGACAGAAACTTCTCCACCAAGGCATCCAAATAGTCAGTACGCTTAGGAAGTGGCAGAACAGACTCCAGGTGGATGACGGCCTGCACAGCTCACGAAAGCAAGTTCAATATCGTAATCTTTATGCTAATGAGACAAATCATCTCTCATTAGAATGGGATCAGCTATGGAGCACAAGAAAGCTCCGCAAAAGAATTGGCAAAATCATTATAACCAAACAAGCCAACCATCTTTGACAAGTTCCTAACTAAGCCCTGAGAAAGGGTGCCAAAAGACTATGAAAGTCAGTTAGCAGGTAGATAGACCTGCCTTTTTTGGTCATGCAGTTTAAACTCATGCAACCAAGGAGAACCTTCCAGGTTACCCGTCCAGAAAGAATCAAGATGATAAGGAAAAATCAGTAAAAACAGCAATTTTAAAATAAGGTTATTTGAAGGATGAAGTATTCAAACCTCAAGAAGTTGCTTTGATAGTTGGACACGATCAAGAGCTCCAGAGAGAATCTTCCTTGCCTTTTCTACCTCACCTACTACCTATAAAGAACATTCAAACATAGAAGGAAGAAGACAATTTGAATGCTAAATTAAAAAGAAGGTACATCCAAATAGAACTAGGTTCAAATTCAATATATGTCTATTACTGTAAGTAAAGGGAGGATCTCAATATTAACCAATGTTATATTAAACGGTTTTCATAACATGCTTGCTGATTAATCAGATGACTCGAAGATAAAAAAAAAAAAAAAAAAAAAAAAAGATTGATAGCAATTGTGTGGCTACTTGGAATTATTTTATTAGTTGGCCACCAGATATCTGATTACTCAGCCAATTAATCACTGATTAATCTTTTTTAGAACACAAAATATGTATTTCTTCTACTACTATGTATCACCTAATGCTCCTCCTCAGGCCCATATATCGGAAAATCTAGACTGCCAGCCCTTTGATGGAACTATCTAGCAGATTAAACTTTGATAGCTAGAACCTACCAAGTAAAGAAAACGTGAGTATTGAACAAACAGCCATGGCAATATCTGGGACTGCTCTTTCTCCTGTTCAGCAGCAATAACTTTCTCATATACAGCTAAAGATGCTTCTTTGTTTCCCTGCAAGATCACCATAAGTTAAAATTACGAAATTGTTCCAGTACAATCGGTAATTCTAAAAGGTTACCAAGATAGCTACCAATCTATATTCCATGTTTGCATGCTTCACTAAAGCTTCCAACAAAGATGGTGATATTTCAGAGTAAAGAAGTTGATACTCTGTACGAGCTCCAGTAATATCTCCATTCAGTTCTTTGAACTTTGCAGCGAAAAGGTGAATCTCTACCCGTTTCTGTTAAGAGCAAACAAAAATAAGACAAAATATATGGAAAAGAACTAGTAATATCATGCTAAACAAAGGTAATATTAGTACTATCATCTTCTTAATTCTTATCCCAACTCTTAGATCCATTTCCAAGCCTAGAACCAAACGTGTGTGTTAAGCTTGATGCCTGGATCCATTTATTGAATGGGTCAGTTTCAGATCCAATGTGTCTACCCAAACCCGACCCAATTCAAATTCCAACATAATAAAAATCGACCCATTTATGACAAATATGAAAATAGAAGGGGAAAATCCACTTTGGTCAACCAGAAGTCAAAAAATAAAATATCACAGCCACCCATTTAAACTGGATATGGTTCAGATCAGGTTTGCCCATTTTTAAAGGCTCAGGTTCAGGTTTACCCTAAAAAGGCCATTCAGGTTGAGAGACTAAGGATGTGTTTGGATATGTGTTTTAACTCACTGTTTTGAGTTTAAACCACATATTCCTGCTAAATAGTGTTTGGCATGTGACAGTTCATTTTTTCACTCAAAAAAATTTTGGGGAGACGAATGTTTAAACATCGTTTTGGAAAAAGAGAAAAAAAAACATGTTTTCTCACTTCTACACTCCCAAAACAAAACAACAGAAGCAGCAGAACCATCCCAAGCCTTGGGTACCCCGCTCCCCTCAATCTCTCTCCCCTCTCCCCTCCCCACCCCTCCCACTCTATCATTCCTCCATCTCCACTCTCTTCCAAATGAGATGATTGCGTCGCCCACACAGCCGCCTGCATCTGCCCTCTCCCACC
This sequence comes from Iris pallida, assembly GCA_029216955.1. Lineage (NCBI taxonomy): Eukaryota > Viridiplantae > Streptophyta > Magnoliopsida > Asparagales > Iridaceae > Iris > Iris pallida. The sequence continues at coordinate 6,247,643 of JANAVB010014799.1, forward strand.
CATGGCGCCCAGTTATCCCGGCCAAGATCTCTCCTCCGTGGTGCTAGTCTCTCCTCCGTGGTGCTTATCTCACCTCTGCCTGCGTCGATGACACACAATGCTTCCCTCGCCATCTCCGTCTCCGTCGACTTCCTCTTCCGATTCATCCTTAATGATGCTTCGAACCTTGCAGACGAGCTCCGCCGACGTCTTGGGCTTGGACTTGAAGATCGACCTCGACCTCGACGTCGGGTGTGGAAGGAGATGTCTGATGTGGTTAGGTTTTTGAGATGAGGGTTAGGGTTTGGATCGGGATGGAGCTTACCGGGGTTGAGGACGATGGGGAAGGAGGAGAAAGAAAGGATCTCACCGGAGTCGGCAGCCGCAAAGATGACAATTATGGTGTCGAGGAGCATCATAGGACCTCTAGTAACAGCGAGAGCCTCCGCCCCGGGGCGAGGATCGAAGCCCCCTTCCCGAACTTGAACCTCAGGAATGGAGCCCCCTTCCCGAACTTGAACCCCAGGAACGGTGGCCATGGCGTCACCCAGTGGACAGCGGCGGGCTGAATAGTGTTTAATATTTTTTTACATTTCTTTAACACAACAAAAAAGATTTATAAAACTTTATCAAAAATATATTTTCTATTTTTTTACCACGGGCTGAATATTTTTTAATATTTTTTACATATTTTTAACACAACAAAGATTTTATTAAAAAAAATATTTTTAAATTTTTTTACCAAACAAAATTTTTATTTTTTTGTTTCTCAAAACCATTTTTTAGATGAAAGTAACCAAACGCAAACTCAGAATATACTTACCCAGAAAATAACGTTATAACATCTTCTTTGAAAACTGTTTTGAGAACAAAATTTCAGAAAACATATCCAAACTGACCCTAAGTTTCATAACTTAAATGTTTGGTAACTAATAATGACCTAGTAATAATAAAAAATATTAAGACACAGGATTAAAAAGTGGGTGTTTGCTTTTCAAAAAAAATAATTATAAAATAATGAGTCATTATTGTTTCTCATGAGTTTTTAGCATTTAGATGGAAACTAGAACGAGTAGTTTCCACTTTGGTGGTGAGTCCTACAAGTTTCCTAACCTAATTTCAAACTACCAAACAAGCAATTAAATGAAAAGTAGCCCTACTTTCCACCACTTCCATAGTTTGCCTCTTACTTTTTGTTTGCCAAAAACTATAAGAAACTTAAGAAATGGAAGTTTCCAATTAAAAATGTTGTTTGTTTGCTACGAAGTAGAAACTCGTAAACATGTTAAAAAAAATTATAAGTAACAGTATTAAAGTAATAAATAACTTGAGCTTAATTGCTCCCATGAGTTTCCATCCACTTGGATGGTAAGCTAAAATGGGGAGTAATTTCCATGTTGGCATTGGGCCTAACCAGTTTTCCCAAACACTTTCCATTTGCCAAACATGGTAAATGGAAATTAGCTAGAGTTTCCATCGGTTTCCTAGTTTCCCTCTAACTTTCCAATTGCCAAATGGACCCTAAGTTAGGGTCATCTCCACCATTTTCCTAATTCCCTCTAACTTTCCGTTTGCCAAACGGATCCTAAGTTAAACCTTTCCATTACTGAAAATCAAACTACTGATAAGTTGGCATTCGGCCTTTTGACTTGAAAAATTATCAAGGTTCTTGGATCTTCATTTGCAGTTATCATCACATACCATCTCGGCCAATGGAAGAGGGTGCTGATAGCCTAACAGATTTGATCCTTGACAGAGTGCATAGAGAAATAGGAGTTGTTTAGCCAACCCCGTAGGTTAAAGGAACGCTTAATTTTGTTCACATTCATCCTTTAGAGTTCAGAAATATGCAGTTATACAGAACCAAAGTTGAACTCCTGACACAAACCTTCTAGGTGTAAGTGGAACTTCAATCCCATGTAATATCTACCCATTATATGTTACATATTACAAACATTTAAACAGAGCATGATGTAAAGTGTCAATAATCTTGATCTTAGAATGTACCAAGAGGAAATCAGAAGTCAACAGAAGCTAAGAATGACGTACCTGAAATTTACTCAACTACATAAGGAAACAAATATTTGGAAATGACAAGAAGATGATTTGTTCTTTCGAGAGAATGATAAAGGTCGTGCAATGAAAAATTAACATATAATATAATGTTCTAGTGCAACTAGATTATATAATATAATGTTCTAGTGCAACTAGATTAACAAGAATGGAGTACCCATTACCAAAACAAACTAAAAGTAGAGCAATCACAGCTACATTCACGATGGTGAGACTGAAGAGTGTATTATTCTAGAATTAAAGCAAGGTGTTAAAGTGGCTAAGTGCTTCTGAACCTTTGCAATAGTAGAGTACCCCTGAAATTGAAAGGAAAAGTTATCAAGACCATTAAAAGACTAGTGATGCTTTAAGGCTTGGAGGTTTGGGCAAAATTATACAACATATGCCCCCAAATGAGGGCAAGTAAAATGAGAACAAGGAGATGGGTGACTATCGATGGAGTAAAAGTTAGAATAAGAAATCTGCACATTCTTAGGGCGTTAGAGGTCGTGTTACTTAGAAAAATGAAAGGAAACTCCATTGAGATAGTTTCGTATACGCAACAGGGACTAATTGATGCACCAACTAGGAAGGAAAGATGGGATCTAGATCAAAGGAGCTTCTACAACTAGAGTAAACTAAGATGGGATCTAGATCAAAGGAGCTTCTACAACTAGAGTAAAAAAAAGAACATGTTATGAAGCGGTGAACAAGAATGCAAGTGTTGATGTTAAGAGGAGTTCGCCTTTAACAGAGCTAAATGGAAGAAAATGATTCATGTAAGAGAGCCATATTTTTGGGATAAAGGCACTTCATGTTGTCGTCTTACAAGTACGCTATATTTACCATTACAAAAAGTAGTTGGCATCAAGTCACTAGATGAGCAAAAGGGAAAAAAATGCTTGGGGCTGGTTGACAATCATACCTTCTAGAAAAGGCAAAGGTGATACGTTATTGACATACTAACCATAGACACGCCAGAAGAATACCTTCACAAAGACTTGGGTGGCCCGTGCTAGAGCATTATTCGCCAGATCCATGCTCCCAGTGGCTTCCATGTGTAATACATAACGGATCCAGTACTCAGGATAATTGGCGCAGGCAATTAGACATCTTTCATATAACTTGACAACCTGAAACAGTATATTGTGGATATCAGAAGTGGCAAAAAGGGTCAAACTTTTAATACAGGTCAACTCAAAAGAAGCATTATTCCAACTGAAAAGTGCACAAGGAATACTCCATTAGCTGATCAGAGAGGCCCCTCAATATGGAGGAGGGACCCCCTTTGCTTGACAGATAGATGGTTAAGAGGATAAGCAATAAGCAAACACCTGCATGTATGAGATTCGAATTTCAAAAAGAAAACAACTATAAAAGACATATCAAGAACCTAGTCCACCAGTGAAAAATGAAGGTTTGAAGTACTTAGCCTCACAGAAACCAAACAATATTGCGATGCTCTATCCTCTGATTATCCCATTTAAAATGTAGCTTCATCGTGCACACTAGTCACTAAAGCATATTTGCAGCCAGTATGACTTCCCCATAAGTCAATAACCAGTCTAAAGAACCCAGAATATTAGTGCAACAAATAAAGAACATCACAAACATACCTTGTTAAAATCATCCCCTCTTTCAATAAAATCCAGATATCTGTGCCAATTGTCAAGCTCTGGGTCATCGAGAGGTCTGACATGAAAATATGGCCTTCTAATAGCTGTTTCAAAATCAATAATCTTAGATTCGAACTCTTTAGCTTTCTTATACATCTCTTCCCTAATTGCAATATACTTCTCCAACTCCTCGGCTTCTGTTATGCCTGCACTTACAGGTTTAGGAGATTGTTCTACACCATCAGGACGAACTTCACCCTCGATACCTTGAGCATCAGCCTCCATAGAAACAACCACCAGGCTAGCTTCCTCAGCAGTTCTTATCTCTGATAAAGGTCGACTAGCAACCAGCTCCTTAAAGCTGTAGGTAAAAAATGAAGAGGCTTATGTCAAGATGCTCCGAAACTATGTCGAGGGTAACAACATAAGAGCACTTGTATAATGAGAGCAGGAAGAGGATTTGGATAAAGAAAATGTGGACAATATAGTCAAATTATTTATTCACCTTTACCCATTCAATGTAAAGATTTAAAGTTTTTAACTAAATGGTGAGCACTATTAATACAACCAACTAACCTCAAATGTCAATATTTATAAAGAACAAGAATAATATTCAGGAATGCAAAAAAAGCTGCGAGGGTGATGTACATTCTAAGATACTTAAAATGTGATAATATCATGTTTTAAAAGGCGCGATGTGCAATAAAGGTGCTAGGGTCCCCTGGAACATAGGCATGAGGCGGAGGCACACAACCAGATGCGGGCTTCAATGCGTGCGTCAATGAAAGAGGCACAGCTGTTTATAATTTCTTTTAAATATTATAGTTTCAAACAAATAACTCATATATATGTAACTTTATCAATCCATAACACCATTAAAATAGTAAAAGTGGAGTACATAAATCACAAGATAATAAATAAATAATTAAATAGTTAACCATAGTCTCAGAATAAATTATCACAAGTTCGTAATATATTCAATAGAAAATTTAAAAAACTTAAAAAATCATCACCACCCATATTATCATCTCTCTCACAACACTAAAAATGGATTTATACACTTCATCATCGTCCACTAAAAAAAAATATTAGTTACACTAGAAAGATTAGTTGATTGATTTGATATGTTTTTATCCTTAGGGTCCAGTTGGTGGCAATATTTTCAACCATGATCTATTTTGGATGGACTTGATAACATCAAAAGCCATGGTAGAAAAGCTATTAATTACGATAGAAATATTAGTTGAATCATTAAGTCATTGTATAAATATTAAAATACTAAAACATCTACTACAGAAAAGAAACACTAGGCTAACAAGCTTCTTCTGTTGCAAGTGCGCCTCATAAGTAGGCATGAGTTGTGAGGCACACAAGTTACAAAAGTAGTCATGTGCCTTATGTGAGTCTCAAAAGTAGGTGTGAGGCGCTTGACATGGTCTAGGTGAAAGAGCCTTGCCTCAGAGAAAACAAGAAGCAAGGGTGAGCCTCATGGACCTTTTAAAACACTGGATAATATGTATCGCAAACTGGCAATCAAATCGTATCGGCATAAGTGTGGCAACACACGACAAACGTGTTTCGTATATATTTTATCATGAGCATGTCAGATTCGTGTAGTGTCCAATTCAGGTTGAGCACAGATTTTCCATTGGCTTTGCATCTCCACGCTCCTTCCTAGATTGTAGATGAGAGTATAAAGAGTGCATCTTAAATAAAAGATGAGCAATGAATATAGTTACAAGTAGTAAGTCAACAATTCAATAAAAAGTAAAAACGTGAGAATCGTTAAGGGTGATATACTGTTTAAACATTTTTAGAAAAACAAAACAAAACTTTAACACCAACAACAAAGAATCTATAGCTGCATCAAAAGTTTTCGAGGTGACAATTTCCTGTGATTATGGTCATACATGAAGTTAAAATGCATAAACAAATGGATGAAAGAGTTGTAACCAGTTAAAATAACGATCCAGTTGTTGAATAGGATTCTCGAGTATCCTCGTATAAATCATTGCCAAGTGACCCCATGCCTGATGTGCCTCTTCGTATCTGATGTACTCGTCCCACAAAAGGAATGATAGATAATCTGTCCCGACATAAGCTAAACCTCTCTCGAAAAGTCTGAAACACAACAAAACAGGCAAAGGAAGTATGGTAAATAGATAATCTCAAGAGCAATTTTGAAACCCTACATGACAGGAAGATGCTCAGTGTGTTAACTGGAGTACAAAAATAGCTCTAACAGCAAACGACACATCCAAAGTTAGGCACAAACACACTCCAATTACCTTCCTGATAAAGAGCATAAGTGGCATGTTAGCCAAAACTGAGCCTGATCTTCCCAGCAGCAATGTGTATATTGTGCACCCATGATATCCTCAAGAGTGTCATAGTTAAATTAGCAGTAACTCATGAACTACAAGACTACTATAGGGACTTCTTGAAGCAACAAGATACACAGAATACAATGAGGTCACACCAAAATTAGTAATAACTAAAGAATGAAAAATAAGTTGTACAAAGAAAACCTAACAAGGGATCACACAATAGAAAAGATTTTTCTTGAGTATGTCCCAGCAAACCTCCCATCCATACATATGAATACACCACTGTTGCAGGCATGCCAGATAAGGTTAGAAAAGAATGCAGGAATCACAACTACGGCAAACTCATCACAATGGAAATGCCAATAATTTAATATATAAAATGTTTTTACCTTCTAATGATATCTGGATCTTCAAATGTTGATATGGCGAACACACAATAATGCAACCAAATTTCCACAGAATAGGTCACTGCTAAAACAGCCCGTTCATAGACCTCCACGACCTTGTCGACGCTTTCCAGACGGCCCTCGTGATCGGCATACTTCTTCCAGTAGCCAAAGCACAAAGGAAATTCTGCCAAGAACGCATCATAAACTTTCCGAATCTTTACAATGTTGTCCTAGAAACAAGAACGGAAATATCAGTTCACTGCGGACGGGATGTTGTACTAGAAACAAGAACGGAAATATCAGTTCACTGCAGACGGGACATAAAAATACTTATAAACAAATTATAGTAAGTTTAGCTTCTTTCATCTTCTGTGAAAACAACACACTTTATCTCAAAAAGTTTGGGTCCTGCTACTTTTATATTTTTCTTGCATTCAGCTCTCTGAAGGGCATGTTTGGTAATCCCAAACTCTAACCCGAAACTCTAAGAAATCTCTAAAACTCAAAATCCAATCGTCACACAGCTAGAATAAGGTAAGAACCACCACTTTGGACCTCAGAAGTCAAAAGCGGGAGCGGGGGAGCGCGACTACTTAGAATAGTCTAAAATTAGGAGCGTGCGCTAATAAAAATATTATGTTTATTAATTATTGTTACCAAAATTTATATAGATCTTAATATTTACTAGAATTTATAAATTTCAATTCAAAGTTACAGAGAGATCATTCACATGGTGTTTTTTATGATGTCAAGGTACGTAATCATTAGTTTCTTGTTAGTTTGATGAACGTGTATTAAAAAAAAATCCAACTTTCTTCCAAAATTCATGTTCTATTTTAAAATTCTGGTCCTATTATGGGAAACACTCATGTCATTGGGGAAACACGCTCCCATCGCCGGAGAAACATGCTTCCAAGTCGCTCCAAAGTAAGAACCGCCAAATTGCGGTTCTTAATCAAATTCACTGGCCTACTAGGAGATTTGGCTTCTAAGCTTGGGCCAGATCTCATAAAAGTGGAATCATGAGTTTAGAAACTAGTCTTCCACATTAATTTATTGTAGCAATTATTGTTACCTCTTTTTTGGAGCTTTTGGAGATTCCTACAACTTTTGGATTGCCAAGCATGCCCAAGGGGCTGTTTATTGCAAAAAGTCTAGGAAGAGTAAGAAAAGTGTGAGGAGTGTTAATAAGTGAAAGAAGAAAATTTCACTTATTCCCCACTTCTCTCCTACTTGTGCACAATCAAAGCTACATACATACAAAATTTACAAACAGAAGTAAAGAGGAGCATTCTAGCCTGAAAAAAAAAACTGACCTAGGAAGCACGGACACTCCGACAACTATGACGTGTCCATGTAATGTAGGGTCAGCCACGTATTAGACACGACATGGACACTCCAAAATACAACAGGACATGCCAAAATATGAGTCTGAATCATGTTATGTTGCCATGTTATGTTGTATTCGTGTTTGTACACACAAAGAGTATAATATGAAGCAACAAATAATCATTGAGAATGATTAGAAGGTGTAATGGATCAAAAATATAGAAATTGTGAAGTGGGAAGAAGAAATATAGGGGGACCATTCTAAATTTCTAATGTTTGGGAGACGAACAGACAAGAGGAACTATAGCTATACTTTCCTCTTATCCACTTATCCAGTTCTTCCGTTCCAAACAAAAGAAGTGAGGAAAGTAATACACAAACTTCTCACTTTCTTCGACATCCAGCTAACTTCCTCCTATCGAAACAGAACAGCCCCTAAGGGTCATCTCCTATGCAACATTAGCAAATACCGTATCTTTCTTTACAGCCTAAATCCAGAGTTATTTTAGGCGTCCTCTGGTTCCAGGAGCTCCTTTAATCAGTATCGTATCACTCCTAACATGTGCATCTATTCCTCTCTATTGCATGTGTGCAAACTACCTGAAATAATTTCTCTTCTTATCCTAGTTGGCACCACCTCCAACTTCCAAAGAATACAATTATTTCTTCATAAAAGGGCAAACCATCTATTGTAAAAGAAGAAAGCTTTTATTAGTAAAAGGGAAAGCTCGTTGCTTCCTTACACATGTTAATTTTCAGTATGTCCAAACCTTGTGTATAACCAATAACCATAGAACATAGAAACGATACATTATTCAAGTTCCAATTTCTATATATGTAAAGCTGTAATTTTATTTTTCCCGTATTTTGTGTTAAATGGCTCTTAAGGACCTAGAATAACATGTCACTTCCTTTGCTATGAAGGAACCTGTGTAACTACAAGAAGGAAGTGGAACCTTCGCCTGGAAAGAGAGGATCAAATTCGTAAAGAAAAAAATCGTCGGTAAATGTTCCAACATTCCAAATTTCCAATACACGTTCCAATATTTCAATTTACAACCCTTGTACACTTCCATAAAAATGATAGTTGCATCACAAAACTTGATTAACTTATACCTAAATAAAATTATTATACCAGATGGCATATATATAGTTCCAACATACAGTGAGTGACTACTCATACAAGCTAGCTAATCTATAAGTTGAAGTTACAGAAGTTCAATAAACCTTCACACGTTTCTCTCAATTTCATCCTGAATTATATATTGTAGAGTACATCGAATATTGATTTTATACTACAGGTGGACAGCACGCAAACATCACATGCACTATCATTCCATGCTGTGTGAATTTCAGTATTTATAAAGCCTCTTAGGATCTTCTATAGCAAAACTAAATAAGTTACCTTAAAGAACAAACCTTTACTGCCAATAGACAACTAATGGTGGATGTCAAGGTTTTTTTTTATATATGCTCAGTTCTTTCATCAACTAAAAGACTAATTATGACTCCAAAAAGAGTACTTAGACAACCCAAAATTTCTCATGTTCCAAATTGTGAACAGAACCAGCAAGAAAAACAAGGTACGAAAATATACCTCTGCAACTTTCTCTGTCTCATCTATCAGCGCCGTCCAAGAATTGAAGTCTAAACAGTTAGTCTTCACCATATTCCACAATCTAACTTCCTCAGCTGAATTCACTGTCAGACGAAAAAGAAAAAAACTACAATTCATGTTCCTGTTCAGAAGCCAGATTTCCACATAATATTACAGAAAAAAAAGAGTGAGATTTAATGATCTTTCAGGAAATAAAGACATGCTTATACGTAATATTCGAAACAAGATATTAACCTAACAAAATTTTCACGTTTTTCATTGGCAGGATATTGCATTACCATCTTCAACCTGCTGCTCAGCAACATGTTCTCCGGCCACAGTAGCTGCAAGCCCATTCTCAACGACCGTTGCAGGCTGACAACTTGCTAATTCAGCACTAGATCCATTCATGGAGTCATAATCAGTTGTATGAGCAGGTAATTTGGGTGAGATTCATGGCTGACAAAACTCTCACTTGCCCCTGCAGCTCCATTGTCTCCACCGTCAGACTTGGATTCCTGATGTGAACCAAGTGACGTGTCATGTGCAATAGCACTTGCATCATGACCATGTGGATTCACATCGCCGGCATTTGAACCATCTGCTGAAACATACACCGCAGCTTCAGATGATACATGAGCAAGTTCCCTGCCACCAGATTCAATGGAAGAATCAGTGGCAGTGTGTTCAGCAGTAAACTGCTCAGAAGAAGGGTACTCAACATTGGTTGCTTGGGAAGCCATTGGTTCACTAACTTCCATTTTACTTCAGTATCCCAACCAAATAGAAGATCCGGCGAAACCTGCAAGTCATAGAAATATCTTTGATATTATGATGAGGATTTGTATATATTTAAAACATGTAATCAAATTAATTACAGACAGTATATTAAGCATATTACAAACATCTTCAATTGGCTATTGTCGCTCCATCGAGCTCTACATAATCAAGACTTGACATTTTTCACTGTTTGTTCAACTGGAAGAAACCATCTAAAAAATACCAACAATTTTGGTATAACCCACTTAAATTTGAATCCCAGCTTGGAAAAAGGACTTGAGTTTAGATATTTCGCGAGTTCGAACTAGAGTTTATATATTTAATTGAATCTGTCTTGGTTTCTTTACAATTGCTATTCACTTTCACCATAAAACTCCCAAATGGCTAACCCTAATTCTAAAGTTCCTCTTGTATGTCATCCAACAGAGAGTATAGCAAGTGAAGAATAATACCAAAATAAAAATGTTTCCACCTTCCGATCCTCTAACACAGTTAAAACATGAATTTCTTCTCTTTTTCTTCTAATTGTGTTGCATATATAAAAACCTTCCTTGTAACTAAAACCTAACAAAATCTCCATATTCTGCACACAAAGGCTTCGTATAAGAAAAAAAAATCAACCGAGAGTATGGATGAGCATTCGTAGCATGAAAAAGGAGATACTAATTGGAATCTAGGAAACGCATATACTCCTGAACATGTGCCGACGAGTCCGAATCGTGTCGTGTCGAATTCGTGTCCTTGTAACATATTCTATAATCTATGAACTAACAATAAATCATGAAGAAGCACTAGCATGCGCAACGGACCAATAACTCCTAAAAATTTGAGGAGGAGGGAAGAGAACTCCGTGAAGTACCTGGAAGTGAGCGGAAGTGGAGCTCCGGATGGCGATCGGTAGCAGCGAATTTTGAATGACGAGATTCGCTTCTTCTTCAGTTCGTCTCCCACCTTTTCTTTTCTTTTTTCTTCTTCTTTTTATGGTGCCCGATAGAAAAGCCCTAGATGCTTCCTTCAGTTTTAATAAGGACGGTCCTCGGGTCGGGTCGGCTCGGGTCGGATCGCGGCGGGTTCAAGTTTCCAAAATCCGTAGCGTACTATTTTGATTTTTCCTCTCTTTAAAATTAGGCTAAATTGCAACTTGATACCCTCAACTATCACACTTTTTCAACTTAATACCCTCAACTTTTATAGGTACCAACTTGATACCCTGAAATTTTTTTGGACCAAATTGCCCCTTCTCTTCTCCCCTAACCCCCCCCCCCTCCGCTGCGGGTGGCCGGCGGGCGGCGAGCACGCACGATCGGGCGGCGAGCACGCACGATCGGGCGGCGGGAGCAGGGCCGGAGCCGGGTAGGGGGTCGTCGAGGCCGGGGTGGGTAGGGGGTGTGGTCGGTGCCGAGGGGAGGGGAGGGGGGGGTGGCCGCCGGAGGGTGGGGGGGGGGCAAGTACCAGCCGTGAGGGAGGGGGGGTGTCGGGGCCGGGTTGAAGGGGGAGGGGGGATGGCCGCGGGAGGGGGGGTGTTGGTAATGGCCGCCGAGGGTTGGGTTGGGGGGGGGGGGGGGGTTTGAGGAGTAGCAGCCAAGGGGTAGGGGTGGGGGTATTTTAGGAATAAATTTTTTTTTGGGTATTAACGTAAAATATTAGTTGAGATAGGGTATTAAGTTAGTACCTATCAAAGTTGAGGGTATCAAGTTGAAAATTTTGAATAGTTGAGGGTATCAAGTTGTATTTAGCCTTAAAATTAAGAAAAAGTAGTTTTAAAAACTAGAGTTTTAGTTTTAAAAACTACGTTTCCCAAATCCGTATCGTAGTATTTTGATTTTTCCTTCAGTTTTTTTTTTTTTTTTTTATTATTGTTAAAAAAATACAATAACATTGTTGGTTGGTGTATTTATGTTTTTTTACTATTTTTTATAATAGTGAAAAATAAAAGAAAAAACATTTTCATAAAAAAAAACATGAAAGAAAATATAAATAATTTGTGATGCATGGTATAGTATATTTGTTTACCAAAAATAAATAAAATTATACTTTTGTTGCTTATCAAACATTTGTTATTTTTGTAAACTAGAAACAACTGGATACTACCATAGCTCATAAATCCATCTTCATTAACTAGAGTCAAATTTTCTATCTTACAAAGCATATTGTTAAATACTTAAGCCCACTCTCTCCCACATCTAACTTAATGTTTAAACATTAACTCTTAAGCTCTAGGTCCGTTCCTTCTAAGCCCACTTCCCCTCAAACCATAAATCCATATTCATACTAACTCAACCCAACAGTTAAGTGGAGTAAGTGGTAGTTATTGTTAGTGCCGAGGCACAATTTTCGATGGAAAATTCTGAAACTGAAACAATGTACACATAACGTTTCAATGCAGCACCTTAAAGAAGATGTGCAACAGAGATCCTGGAGGATTCTGAATTACGAGGATCTAAAAATATTCTACGTAATACAAAAAAATCTAAAGAGACTTTGTGCAAGCAACTATCGGTAGTAGAGCTTCTAAAAAGAAGTTACTGTAAAAGGCAACAGCAGCGATAACAGGCGAGAATGAGATGCTGGGTGAATGAACCACCGTTGCTCAAAGCTTTATTCGCCCCACACGAGCACGAACAGCTTCCAGGAACCAGCAAGTTCACGAAGAACTTCTGGAACGCTCGTAAGTCAATATTTGAGACTTGAACGGGCTTCTTGGACTTAACAGACTCCCTCAACTCTCTTCTTGGTGCATCTTTCAAAGGAGGCCAAGGGGCTCTATTTATAGAGTGGAGTTGAGACTTCACCTCTTCTCCTATCCGATGTGAGACTAAAATACCAATACTCAAAAATAGAGTTTGATATTTTAGATCATCCCACAATCAGCATAGAAGTGTGCCAGTCCACGCCTACCCCCCGAACACTCCCGTGCATGCACGAGACATCCTGGAGTCCGTGTCCGAGTCCGAGTCCGAGTCCGCACAACAAAAATTAACTTGCATCCTTGTTGGATTTAATCCTTTTTTCTTCTAGGAAAATACTTCCACATGGCACAAACTTGTGCCCCACTACACCTCATGTGCACACCTCAACACAAGCAATGCATTATATTGAGATATTCACCATTTGGTGTAGCCGATGTGGGACTATTTTTTAGTCCAAAGGCAAAAACACCAACAATCCCCCACATATCTCAATATATGGGTTGAGCGTTCCCCACAGTTACTGTCCATCATGCATTAGGAGAGATGTCGCTACGACTTGAATCTTCCCGCATAGGTAAAATAACAGCATGATATAAGAATGGACTAAGCCTTGAATTATGTACCATAACTGCAATTTTTTCTACTCACATAATGACATCAACTGTGCTTCTGACTGCACATTGAAGGTCTTGTGCCAGCCTGATTTCAGTGTATAATTTTTGGGCGTCTACAAGTTTACCCTCAAGAGGCGGCCTGATATCTCTGTCCATACACTATAGGTGAGTTCTTTATAAAGAGTCATGGCATGAAGCATTGCACTTCTTTGCGATGCTACGCCGCTATGACATGGCTTAAAGCCGAGGCTTTATCCCACATGGGTACCTCATCGTAGTGTCATACTACTGTAGCATGAGGTTACAGGCCTCTTTGTAGTGCCAAACTACCCAGTATGAAGCCTTGCGCTTCCGTGCGGTGTTACGCCGCTATGACATGGCTCACAAAGTCGAGGCTTTACCCTACCTGGTACCTCTTCGTGGTGTCATGCCACTGTAACATGAGGACATCGTCCTCTTTGTAGTGATGTATACTTCTCTTTATTACGATTATCATACAGCATTAGGCTACCTGCCTATTTGCGGTGCTACTTACTCCGCTGTGACTTGGCTTGCAAAGCCGAGGCATTACCCCTACCTGGGAACCTCATGGTGGAATCACCCCACTGTAGCATGGAGTTACACTCCTTGTAGTGTTGCGCTACCGTGCTTCCTGTAAAGCACTCCAGGCATTCACTCTGCCTGAGAACTCATTAAGGCATTTAAGCCAACCTTCCCACATAAATCGTTTTTCCGCAGAAAACAATAGTAGACAACAGTGGTTATAGGTCCGTAAACCTCTCCATATCCAATAGAACATGTACCCACCGTTCCTGATATTCTTTCGATTAGTGGTCCTCCCTTGAACCAAAAGCTAGATGCCTAGTAAATAAATTTTTGAACTAATAGCATAAAACTTTATGGTAGGAATACAATAATACAATATCAGAATGCCTTCAAGCCCATTTGACAAGTTGTGTCATCGACCAGCTGGCGCTTGAGGCCCTTGGTGAACGGATCCGCCAGGTTCTCCTGACTCCGAACATCAATCACTGCAATAACACCTCTCTTGATAAGATCGTGTACTGCTCTGTGCTTCAACCACACCGTTCTCTTTTTTTCGTTGAAGAGTTCATTTGATGCCACTGCTGCTGCCGCCTGGTTGTCACAGTATATCGGTATTGCCGGTATATGAGCCTCAACCACCGGAAGATTATACATGAGCTCCCGAAGCCACTCTGCTTCATCTGCAGCAGCATCCAATGCAAAGAATTCAGATTCCATGGAGGAGCGAGATAACATAGTCTGCTTCTTCGACTTCCACGATATAGCAGCTCCGCCCATGGCGAATACAAATCCACCTGTGGAATACTCGCTCTCCATATCTGAACACCAGCTAACATCACTGAAGCCTTCCACTACTGACGGATCTCCGCTGTAGAAAAGTGCATATGTCTGAGTTTTCTTGAGATATCTCATAACACGCTTCACAGCTTTCCAGTGCTCAACGCCTGGATTGCTAGTGAACCGACTCAGCATTCCTACTGCAAAAGCTATGTCAGGCCTTGTAGCAGTAGTAGCGTACATCAAGCTTCTGATGACGCTAGCGTACTCCAACTGCCTGACACTTTCCTTCGAATTTGGCTCCAGCTTCTGATCACTCAGGTACGGTGTATCAATAAAAGGAAGATCTTGATACCCGTAGCGAGTGAGCATCTTCTCAATAAAATGAGATTGTGACAGCGCTATTCCAATGCCTGTCCGGATGATCTTGAGCCCCAAGATTACGTCGGCATCCCCCAAGTCCTTCATACTGAACTTGGTCGAGAGGAATTTCTTTGTCTCTGTGACGCAGCTTAAATCCGTACCTAGGATTAGCATGTCGTCCACGTAAAGACATACGATTACTCCTCTTCCGTCAGCAAACTTCGTATAGACACACTTGTCTGTTTCACTGACCCTGTAGCCATTTGACCTTATCACCTTGTCAAACTTCTTATGCCATATTTTGGGAGCTTGTTCCAAACCATACAGAGACTTCATCAACTTGCAGACTTTGTCTTCCAGACCTCTGACGACAAAACCTTCTGGTTGTTGCACGTAGATCTCTTCGGTCAGCTTGTCATTAAGGAATGTCGTTTTTACATCCATCTGATATATCACCAGCTTGTGTATTGCTGCTAGAGCAATTAACAATCCGATGGTTATCATTCGAGCTACTGGAGCATAAGTATCAAAGTAGTCGATCCCCTGCTTCTGAGCAAACCCCTTGGCCACTAGCATGGCCTTGAACTTGTCAATGGTTCCATCTGCTTTCATCTTCTTCTTAAAGATCCATTTGCATCCGATGGGTCTTGCTCCTTCTGGCAGGTCAACCAATACCCATGTGTTGTTGGAGGTGATTGAGTCAATCTCGTTGTCTATCGCCTCATTCCAGAATACAGCATCTCTGGTCTTCATCGCCTCATCATAGGTAAGCGGATCTGCTTTCACATGATAGGTGACGAAGTCATCTCCGAAGTCTTTCGGCCTCCTCGTTCGCTTAGTTGACGTCTCAGCGAGTTCTGGTTTAGCTGGTGTCTCCTTGACGACAGCTTCATCTTGGACTACTGGTTCATTAAAGACTTCTGTCTGCTTTGTACCCTCATCATTCTCCGGAAGATCCGCGAGAACAATATTTTTGTGTTTTGCAAACTTGTCTTCAAAGTATTCAGCATCGCGAGATTCGATGATATGGTTTGACTCGATATCAAAGAATCTCCGAGCATCACCCTTCTCGGCATACCCCAAGAAGATCGCCTTCGTAGTCCTTGTCCCCAGCTTCTGAATCTTCAGATCCGGGAGCTTCACATAAGCCAGACACTCCCACACTCGAATGACATTCAAGTTAGGTCTGACTTTGAACCAGAGTTCATGAGGAGTTATGTCGGAAGTTGCATATGGCACTCTGTTCAGAATGAACGTTGCCGTTAGTGCAGCTTCTCCCCAGTAACACTTTGAAAGACCCGCAGTCAACAGCATGGAGTTCATCATCTCTGTCAACGTTCTGTTCTTCTTTTCTGCTACTCCGTTTGATTGAGGAGAGTACGGAGCCGTTGTCTCATTGATGATTCCATGTTCTTTGCAGAATGATAAGAATTCATGAGACCGATACTCTCCGCCTCGATCACTCCTTAACCTCTTGAGTTGTTGTCCAGTTTGCCGCTCAGCCTCGGCCCTGAACTCCTTGAACTTCTCGAATGCTTCGTCTTTAGACTTGAGCAAGTAGACGAAAGCATACTTTGAGAAGTCATCGATGAAAGTAATGAAATACTTCATCCCGGCCTTTGTAGAGAATTATTTGAAGTCACAGATATCTGAGTGAACCAACTCCAGAAGATATGTGCTTCGATGGACCCTGTGAAAGGGTTTCCCTGTGATCTTCGTCTGAGCACATACTTCGCATTTCTCTACCTTACCCCCACACTTGGAGATAAGTCCTAGACTAGACATTATGTTAATCCTTTTACAATGAACATGTCCTAGCCTATTATGCCACAACTCAAGAGAATAATCAGAAAAAGTGATTGTATTTATATTATCATATTGGGTTACAACAAGCTGAATCTTGTACATTCCTTCAGTTTGGAAAGCTTTTCCGAAGAATGTACCCTTCTTGGACATCACCAACTGGCCAGCATTGATGTCCATCCTCAAGCCTGCATTGCAGAGCAGACTTCCAGAGATCAGGTTCTTAGCAATTACTGGAACATGCTTCACACCTTGAAGCGTCAGAGTGTTCCCCGATGTGAGTTTCAGCTCTAACCGTCCCGATCTCCAGTACTTCAGCTTGTGCCTGGTTTACCATTATGACCTTCTCTGAAGTTGGCTCATAAGAGACGAACCAGTCTTTGTCTAAACAGACATGGCAGGTCGCACCAGTGTCTATCCACCAGTCCAAGCCAGCCTCCACAGTTGCAACCTGTGCTATCATGGCAACTAGATTAGTAATCATAGAAACCTTACTAGGCTCACATTGTTCTTTAGGCTTGGACTTGCATTCGGATTTGTTGTAAGCCCCTGATTTTCAAAAATTTTTAAACTAGTATTAATTAATTATTAAATGTCATTATTGGTTTTAAAAATAATTTAATATAATTTTAGGAATTTTCTAGAATTTTTAAATAAATTTTTAATGAGTTTTAAATACAAAAAATATCATTTTTTAATTTATTTAAATGTTTTAAAAGCATTTTGTAATTTTCTGAATTATTTTAATAGTGTTTTGCAATTATTAGAATTGTTTTTATATTGATTTGTAATAAATGAATTGTTATTTATTAAGAAATGCAAATCCTATTTTGCATTTAGCCCTAGGAAAACCTATTATGTAAAATTCCTAAACCTAGGGGACCTAACTGCTAAACTACCTAACCCCCCCCCCCCCGACCGAACCCTCTCTCTCTCTCCTCTGACTCGACGCTGCCCCGACTGACTCGACGCTGCCCCGACCGACCGACGATGCCCCCCCCCGCCATTTCCGGCTGCCCCCGACCGACCTAAACCCTCTATTTAAACCCCCGCAGCCCCCCCGACCTAGCTACCACCACCCCGACGCACCACAGCCCCCAACCGCCCAGTTCTTCACCAAAAACCCTAGCCCTAACCCTAGCTCCGGCGAGACCCCCAGCGCCGCCCCTACGCCGAGCACCACCGCCCGCAACCACCACCGATAGGTTCGCCGCAGTGAGGCGAACGCGTCGCCACCGGAGCGCCCTGACCCCGACGTCTCCTCCGCCCGTCAGCACCCTCAAACCCCCCTACGACGGCCGGACACGTAAGTTGCAAGTGTCGCGACGTGTCGTGCGTGTCTCGTGTTGGGTCGAAAGTGTTCGCCGTGTCCTGGCGAACACGAACGCAGACGAGGACACACGAGACTGAGCTCGTACGTGTCGTGCTAGGCGAAGACACGTAGATACCTGTGTCCTGAACTGTCTGGACACAGGACGAAATTTATATTTTTTTTATGTATAACTAACCTAATCAGAAATATAATGAACCCAATCCTATCTCTAACATAGCGGGCCGCTGGCCCACTGGCCAGCGCGCAATCAATAAACCCCCTCCCGCTCGGTTAGCCCGAGTTCGAGCCCCCCCTTGCTGCTGTTTCTTTTCTTTTCTTTTCCTTTTCTTTTTTCTTTTTCTTTTGTTTTTATATATAATTATATATATATATGTATACATATATTTGTATATATGTATATATGTATTATTATACATACTATATTTAGGTATATATAGTTGCTGTTTTTATAAATATATATATGAATATACTTCATTATTTTATGTATATATATATATATATATATGTGTATTATGTATACATATATATTTATGTATATATATTTCCTTATGTATATATATTATTATATATATACTATTATATATATATGTATACATTAATTTTGTATATATATATATGTTATATAGATAAGTATTTTCTTATATGTATGTATATATACATATATTTGTATATATATATATAATATATAGTTGAGCATTTTCCTATATATAAATATCCCTATATTTATATATATATATATATTATTTCCTATGTGTATTTTACTTAGCTTAGTGTAAATTATTTATATAAAATAATGTTCATACTTTTATAGTTACTATGTAAAACTTTACCTTATTAAAATAATAATATTTATTTTGCACTATCACCAAATTGTATTTTTATTGTATTTAAAATACTGCAACCATTTGGTGTCCAAGCCTAGCATGGGTATTTGGGCCCAAATGTGTTTTCACACATTCAAGACATGTACAAGTCATATTGGACTTGATTCATGGCCTTGGGTCATGTATTTGAACTTTGGTTCAAATTATATACATGGACAAAATACGCAGATAATTAATTATTGTGTGCATTGCTGTTTTGATTTTCTAAAAATACTTAAAGTATTGCTAAAATTATGGAAAAATAGTTTTTAGATACTTTGTTAAGTTAGCTAATTTAGTATGATTTTTGTAGCATTTAATTTACTGTTTTGCCACTAGGTTGGCATATGAAATCAAAACTCATTTTCTATATACTTAGGAAAACTGATTTTTATAAAATATTTGTACTGGTTAATAAATTCCAGAAAAATTATAATAAATTTCTATGATTAACAAGGATCACTTTAGTACTTTACTTTAAGAAAAACTAGGCTTTTTGCCTATCTCTAAAATTGTTAGAACACAATGATCTTTTGATTTATTTATTGATTAATTACGACTTGTAACTTTTGTGCTATTTTTGAGTTTTAGTCGTGTTGAACCCCATCCCTCACTAGTGTAAAGACCCTAGAAAGTTAGTTAACATAGTGTGTCACCCCATATTGGTCTCCTATGCCAAGTCATCATTTTGGCTAGGTGCCCAGTCACAAGTCGTGTCGCACCAATTAGTGTCCTAGTGTCTTAGCTTAGTGTAAAACTAAGTTATTGTATTTATTTCTACAGTGACGAGCTACCAGACATCCATAGCATTGTTATCGCAGCTTGTTTTGTTTTACTTTGCTAGAGGCAAGTACTTTCTACGAACTTTACATATTGTCACATAAATGAACTGCAAACCCCACCATGTTACATGCTGATCCTTGGGGTAGCAAGTTAGATCTCTACATGTTGTACTTTCAGTTACTACCATGCTTAGAACAATCTTGATGTATCTCTCACATGATTAGAATATGGGTTATTGGGAAACTGATAGTAGAGTACGTGATCATACCCCCTCTTCAGTACCGAGCAAAGTTACATTTTATATGATACTGCGCCGTAGGCCTTACTCTCCAAGTTGTATTTGTACGTGTGTACATATATCGCCTTTACACTTGTATGTATGTACATTTTATTTACATTGTGCCTCAGTACATTGTACACCTATTGACCGATCACGTACCTGCTACAGTTTTAAACATTACATATACATCTGTCTTTATGACATGTGTGTCCTTGCCATGATAGACTGTGTGATGCCATGCTTTTCAGTTATTCCTCTCATGTTCATTTCCATGTTTCATATGCTAGTTTGCTAGATTTAGTACTTGCTTCCGTCCTAACAGGATAACGTTGTAGGTATACTTACTGAGGAGGAGTTGCTCTGTGATTCGTATTATGGAGTCACTGCCGAGGACCCGGTTTTGCCATACGAGGATGTTC